>WOXC01006011.1:272500-340429 GCA_011680675.1 Gymnobelideus leadbeateri
CACAATCCATTCAGATTCACCCTTTGAGACTTAGTGACCAACGAGTTTAGCGAGGTTACTGCTTCCTTTCTGCCATCTTGGTTCCATCCCCTGCTTCCTTTCCAAAGTCTCTCTTCTAAAATGGAGATTAGTTTCTACTCATAAACAAAGTACATTCATTTGGTCAGTCACAGAGCACAAAAAAGTCAAAAGCTTCCCACCCCTGGATCACAGCTGAATTACAATTATCATCAGTTAACACCTAGCAACTTCTCAAAAGGGATCTTGGAGAGCACAAAGGCCATCTACTCCTGAGCTACAACAAGGTTAAGATATCATCACAGCATTTAATACCCAAAGAGAGGTCCTTTCTTCATCTTGACCCAAGGCAAGTTCTCAGCAATCTCTGTTCCTAGGGAGACAAAGCTTAACAAAGCCACAAGATACATTGCCAATGTCCTCATCAATTTACTCTCTTTCTACAGAACAGTCTCAGGACCCCTGAAAAAATCAACAAGACCCTCTTCCAGGATTTCTGTAAACATACAAGAAGAAAATCCTTCTTCAGGACTTCTGAACCAACAGCAAGGTTCCAGGACCTCTGCAACGGCATCACTGTCTTTATCAGCAGACAAATCTGGCAAAATAACATCATAATAGATAGACAAAATCCCGCCATCACAGCCATGCCTCCTCAGCTCTTGGCAGCTCCAGGTGGCAGCTCTCAAAAGTCCTGGGCAGCTCCAACTGACCCCTGGCAATCCTCTCTCTCTCTGCCTCCACGTTTCTGCTCCCAAAAGGTCTTCTGCCTCTCTCTCCTTGAGCCTTCTCTCGAAATTCATGGTGCCAGCTCCTTCCAGTTTAGCACTTGCTCTTCATGTCAACAAGTCCATCCCACAAGTGGGATTCAGAAGCTCTGGGTTTCAACACTCAACCTGAAAATCAAACTGATACAGGGGAATCTCTAAATTCCATTACCATTACAGGAAGAGGGAGGGAGTGGACATACAATGAAATAGAGGAATTTCAAGCATTCTTAATGAAAAGACCAAAGCTGAAGAGAAAATTTGACTCTTGGCAGAGCCAAGATGGTGGTGTAGAAGCAGAAAAATTCTGTGAGCTCCCCCCATAACCACCTCAAATACCTATAAAATGACTCTAAACAAATTTTAGAGCTGCAGAACCCACAAAGTCACAGAGAGAAACAAATCTCCCACTGAAGGCAGCCAGGCAGGCAGACAGGAAGGGTTCATTGCAGCATGCTGGGAGCTGAGGCCAGCCCCAAGTGAGCCCATGGTTAAGCCCCAGGGTGGGCCTGACCAGTAGCTACAGAAGACTTCAAGAGAGTGGATCACCAACAGCAATGGCAGTTTCCAGAATTATCCACCCATAAATGACAAAGGAAAAGCAAGAGGAAGGGACAGAAAAGAAGTGGCTGAGGTGGGGCAGCCATGTAGCCACCAATGCATGGCCGCTTCAGAGCTCCTGGCCTACAGATAGTAGGGGGACCAAGCAAGTATTCTGAGGGATAATAGTTCTTTCTTTAACCTGCTTGGATCTGGATCTCAGTATTTGGTGGTGGTCCTAAGGTGTGTGAGCAGTAACCCAGAGTTTCTGGGGGCTGTAGAAAGGGCACCCTCCTAATAGCTCTGGCAGCTATGAAAACCCCAATGATTTGGGACAAAACTCTCACCTCTGGAAGCAGAGTACTACTGTGGCAAAGAGCTCAAAAGTCAAGTAATTGAGTGGCAACATGAGTAAGCAAAGGAAGCAAAGCAAACACAGCAATTCAAATTTGGATTCCTTTTTTGGGGACAAAAAAGATCAAAGCATTGAATCAGAGGAAAACAGTGAAGTCAGAACTCCTGCACCAAAATCTCCAAGAAAAATATGAATTGGTTATAGGCCATGGAGGAGCTCAAGAAGGATTTTGAAAATCAAGCAATACAAGTGGAGGAAAAGTTGGGAAGAGAAATGAGGATGATGAAAGAAAATTATGAAAAGAAAGACAACAACATGACTGAAGAAAACAATACCTTAAAAAATAGACTGACTCAAATGGCAAAAGAGGCTCAAAAAGCCAATGAGGAGAAGAATGCCTTAAAAACCTGAATTTGCCAGATGGAAAAAGAATTTAAAAAGCTCACTGAAGAGAACAATTCCTTCATAATTAGATTAGAGCAAATGGAAGCTAATAACTTTATGAGAAATCAAGATGCTATCAAACAGATCTAAACAAATGAAAAATAGAAGGTAATATGAAATATCGCATTGGAAAAACCACTGACCTGGAAAATAGATACAGGAGAAATAATTTAAAAATTAATGGACTACTGGAAAACAATGATTAAAAAAAAGATCCTAGAAATCATATTCAAGAAATTCTCAGGTAAAATTTCCCTGATGTTTTAGAACATCATAGAGGCAAAATAGAGGTTGAAAGAATCCACAGATCACCTCCTGAAAAAGATTCCAAAAAGAAAAATCCTAGAAATATCAAAGCCAGTTTCCAGAATTCCCAGATCAAGGAGAAAATATTACAAACAGCCAAGAAGAAACAATTTGAATATTGTGGAAACACAAGCAGGATAACACAGGATCTGGCAGGTTCTGTTTTAAGGGATCGAAGGGCTTGGGATATGATATTCTGGAGGTCAAAGGAGCTATGATTAAAACCAAGAATCACTTACCCAACAAAACTGAGTATCATGTTTCAGGGGAAAATAGTCATTCAATGAAATAGAGGACTTTTAAGCATTTTTGATGATAAAACAGAGTTGGATAGAAAATTTGACATTCAAATACAATATTCTTGTAGCAAGAATAGCATGAGAAAGCAAACAGGAAAATAGTAAGGAACTTATCAAAGTTAAACTCCTTACATTCCTACATGGAAAAATGATCATTGTAACTTATGAAACTTTTCTCAGTGTGAAGATAGTTGAAGGGAATATAAATGTGTACACATATATACATACACATATATATGTGGGTATACATACATATATATGTCTATATAGGAGGTTATATGTTCATATGAATATATATGTGAGTGTGGATATATGTGGACAGGTATACATAGACAGAGGGCACAGGATATATGTGGACAGGTATACATAGACAGAGGGCACAGGATCAATTGTTCCTGGATATATGTGGACAGGTATATATAGACAGAGGGCACAGGATCAATTGATCCTGATTAGGAAGGGATGATATTTAAAAGGTGAAATTGAGAAGTGAGAGATTAATATAGTGAGAGGAGATGGGGAAAGACAGAATGTGGTAAATTATCTCATGTAGAAGAGGCAAGGTATAACTGTTACAATGAAGGGGAAGAACAGTAAGGCAAAAGGGAATGGGTCAACCTTACTCTCATTGAATTTGGCTTAGGGAGGGAATGACATACACACTAAATTGGGTATCTTACCCTTCAGGAGAGTGGGGGGGGGGATGGGGATGAGAGGAGGCATGATAAAAAGGAGGGCAGATTGTGGGAAAGGGTAGTCAGAGGCACACACTTTTGAAAAGGAACAGGGTCAAAGTAAAATAGAATAAGTGGGGGGCAGGATAGGATGGAGGGAAATAGAGTCAGTCTTTCACAATATATCTACCGTGGAAACATTTTGTGTAACTACATATGCACAAAATATATTGAATTGCTTATCTTCTCAGTAAGGGTGGGTGACGAGGGAGGAAGGGAAAAAACCTGGAATTTAAAGTTATAAAATCAAATGTTTAAAATATATTATTATTATCATTATTATTATACATGCAACTGGGAAATAAGATATACAGGCACTGAGGTATGGAGATTCATCTTGCTCTACCAGAAAATCAGAGGGGGAATGGGCTAGGATATAGGAGAGAACAGATGGGGGATGGGATTGCTGTTTTGGGGTGGTGTATTGGGAAAAGATGGGGAGAAATTTTGTCATTTAAAATCTTGTGGAAATGAATGATACAATCTAAAAATAAACACAAAATTTAATTAAAAAAAAAGAACATTTGACTGTTAATACAAGAATCAAGAGAACCACAAAAAGGTAAGCAATAAAGAGAAAACATAAGCAATTTATTAAAGTTTAACTGCTTACATTCCTACATCAAAGATGACATTTGTAACTTATGGGACCTTTCTCAGATTTTAAGAATAGCTGAAAGAAATATGTATACAGGTATGTATGTATATATGTATGTATGTATGTATGTATGTGTATGCATATACACACATTTATAGAAAAAGATATAGATAGATAGACAGACAGACAGACAGATAGATAGATAGATGGGCAAAAGTGAGTTGAATATGAAGGAATGATATAAAAAAATAAAATTAAGGGTGAGAGAAGATTATATTGGGAGAAGGAGAAAGGAAGAGATAGAATGGAATAAATTATCTCACATGAAAGAGGCAAGCAAAAGGCTTCACAATGGAGGAGAAGTGGGAGGTGACAGGGAATGAGTGAACCTTACTCTCATTAGATTTGGCTTAAAGAGGGAACAACATGCTCACTGAATTGGTTATCTTACCTTACAGTGAACTAAGGGGCAAGGGGATAAGAGGAAGGAGAGGATGATAGGAGAGAGGGCAGATTGGAGGAGGAAATAGTCAGAAGAAATCATTTTTGAAGAGGGACAGGGTCAAAGGAGAAAATAGAATAAATGGGAGGTAAGATTGGGTGGAGGGGAACATAGTCTTTTAGAACATGAGTATAATGGAAATGTTTTGCATAACTACACATGTGTAACCTATATTGAATTCTTTGCATTCTCAATGAGGGTGGGTGAGGGGAGGGAGACAGGAGAGAATTTAGAACTCAATGATTTAAAAACAAATGGTAAAAATTGTTTTTGCATGCAACTGGGAAATTAGATATATAGGCAATGGGGTATATAAATCCATCCTGTCCTAAATGAAAGTAAGGGGGAAGGGAGTAATGGAGGGAATGGGGGAGATAGAAGAGAGGGCAAGCTGGGGGAAGGGGTAGTCAGTATGCTTGCCATCTTGGGTTGAGGGGTAAGGGAGAAATGGGGAGAAAATGTGAAACTCAAAATCTTGTGGAAGTTAATGGTGAAAACTAAAAATAAATAAATTAATAAAAAGACAACAACAACAACAACAACAAAAAGAATTGTGCACAGAGCTGCAAAGAAATGGAAAAAAGAAAGAAAATGGGAGGCAATTTGATATAGGTTATAGCTGTACTATCAAGTAAAACATTTCTGTATTAGTCAGATTTATGAAAGAAGAAACAGATAAAAAACATGAAAAAGTAAGTGGGGAAAAAAAGTTTTGATCTGCTTTCAGAGTCCATTGGCTCTTTATCTGGATGGGTATAGAGCTTTTCTTGTGCTTGTCTTGGAAGAATGTGTTGCTGAGAAGAGCTGAGCCATTCATAGTTGATCATCACATAATGTTGCTTATACTACATACAATGTTTCCTTGTTTCTATTCATTTCACTTTTCATCAGTTCATTCAAGTCTTTCCAGGTTTACCTGAAATCTGTCTATTATTTCTTATTGTACAATAATATTCTATTACATTCACATACCACAGCTTATTCATCAGAAACCCAATTGATAAATATCCCCTCAATTTCAAATATCTTTCCACCACAAAAAGGTCTGCTATAAAATTGCACATTTAGGTGCTTTCCACTTTCTTATGACCTTTTAGGGATGCAGACCTAGAAGTGGTATTGCTGGACCAAAGGTTATGCCCAGTTTGGTTTTCCTTGGTGCAAAGTTCCAAATTGCTCTCCAGAATGGTTGGATCAGTTCACAATTGATACAATAGTGCATTAGTGTCCCAATTTTCCCACATCTCCTCCAACATTTATCATTTTCCTATTTTGTTATATTAGTCAATTTGAGGTGTTACCTCAGAGTTCTTTTAATTTGTATTTTTCCAATCAAAAGTGATTTAGAGCACCTCTTCATATGCCTATAGATAACTGATTTCTTCATCTGAAAACTGCCTGTTCATATCCTTTGATCATTTATCAATTGGGGAATGGCTTATATTCTTATAAATTTGAGTTACTTCTCTATATATTTGGGAAATGAGACCTTCATTGGAGACATTTGCCATAAAGATTGTTTCCCAACTTACTGCTTTCCTTCTAATCTTGGTTGTATTGTTTTCATTTGTACAAAAGTTTTTTTTTTTAATTTTAATATGAAAAAAATTATCTTCTTTATATCTCACAATGCCTATATCTCACTTAACTTCTCCTTTAAGAATGTGGATTCTCTGCCACTTGTTGCATATATTGTTCCATTGTCTGTCATATATATTTAGCAGGATATGGTTTCCTTCCTTATCTCTTTTAATTAAGTCTATTATTGCTTTTAGTTTGAGAATGAGATTGCTACTCCTGTTTTTTTTTAAACTTTAGCTGAAGTATAGTAGATTTTGCTCCAGTCCCTTAACTTTACTATCTTTGTGTCTCTCTGCTTTAAGTGTGTGTATGTGTGTGTGTGTGTGTGTGTTTAATGACATGTGGTAGGATTCTGATTTTTTATCCACTCTGCTATCCACCTCTGTTTTATGGGATAATTCATCTCATTCACATTTACACTTATGATTACTATGAATTTTCCTCCTCCTATTTTTCCTCCTGTGTATCCTCTCTTACCTGTCACCCTCTCCCTTCTCACCTGTGTTTTGCTTCTGTCTACCATCTCCCCCAGTCTTCCCTCCCTTCTGTCAATCTTCCTTCCCTTTACTTAGTCTCCTCCCCTCCTGCTTTGTTGTCATATTCAACTGATAATATTCAAGTGATGCCTATCACTCACGTTTCTAAAGTCTTCCTCTCCATTGCAATAGACCTTTTATCTTTCTGCATGTGAATGAACTTACCATGTTCTCTCACTTATTTCTGCATCCATAGTACTCCAATTTCTCATTTCTTAGTTATATTTATGTCATTCCCTCTAATTCACCATATAGTTATATTGTCAGTCATTGTGTGTTCTTTCTAGCTGTACTATTAGTGATACAATTTTTAACAATCACAAGATTCATCTTCTCATGTGTTATTGGAATGGGAATCTGAAGATCTCCCCTGCCTCTTGGCCCTTTGATAGGCTTAAGTGACTGAGAACATTCCCTGATTTGAAAATATATTCTGCCCCCTAATAGGTTGAATGTGGTCACATGGAGCCTATGGCAGGAGACTTGTTTTTCAGGAATGCCCACACCTTGTTACTTTGTGATTGGGCAGTGGATTAAGAGAGTTGTGACATTCTCTGACCCAGGAGAAGGCTATATATACCCTGATGTGAGGTTTTGCTTTGGGGCTCACTTTGGGAAGAGTTGTGTGATTAAGCCAGATGAGACTCTGGGCAGCTGTTGAGCCCCCCAGCTTTGAAAACCCAGATGTTGGTGCTTCCATCTCTGGTAACTAACTAGGTATGGATGTAATGGTCAGACAGCTGGAATCCCTGTCTACTGATCTGTTTCTCTGTGCTTGTAACTTCTGTTTGTACTCTGTTTGCATTCTCTAAAGTTCAGGATGTTGACTTTTTCCCCTGAACTAGGTAAATGCTATGTGTTTGATTAAAGTTTGAGTTGTTTAAAGATTGAGTTGTGTTCCTTTAGAAAAGTAGATCTAAGAACCTGGGATAGCAGCCATTCTGGGTATGCTAGGGTGCTTGCTTCTACACCATGTAGGGATATAAACATTTTAGCTCTATTGAATACCTTATGTTTTCTTTTTCCTTTTCACCTCTTTATGCTTCTCTTGGGTATTGATATTGGAGGGGGAATTTTTGGTTTAATTCTGGTCCCTTTGTGAAAGCCTGAAATCCTTCTCTTTCACTGAATGATCATTTTTTCCCCTTAAAGTATTATGCTTAATTTGGCCATATAAGTGATTCTTGGTTATAGTCCCAGCTCCTTTGCCTTCTGAAATATCATATTCCATGACCTCTTCTTAATTTGTGTCATGATCTTCCATGTCAGTATAATAACTTTCTGGGGTCACATTCTTTGTGGTTGTTGTTGTTGTTATTGTTGTTGTTGTTGTTGTTATTGGTGTAGTTGTTGTTGTTGTTATTGTTGTTGTTTGCTCATCTTTTTTGACCTTTTTACTTTCTTGTAATTTGAGCTCTCTTCCTTGGGTAGAAGGGACAGTGTTTCAGGCTTCTTGTTTCAGGGACTACAGGCCCTGTTTTTTTTTCCTGGTTCTGCACTAATGTTGCACTGAGGCCCACAGGACACCTTCATGTCTGGTTTTGTGCTGATAGGGTGGGGTGAAAAGTGTCTGGTTCTTCTGGAAACAATAGGGATCTGGCAGCTTATCTGGTGCTGAGCCTGGGTCCTAGTTCTAGTATCAGGGGTGTGCTGAAACCAGGGAGGTATTTCTGCATTTCCCCAGGGATACACTGAAGTATGTGGTTTTCTGTCAGCTGTCAGGTGCCTTTTTACTTAACCAACCATAGGGTTGGCTCTGTTAGCCTGTAGCTATGATGAAGTACATATGGTTCTCAGATCTGGAGTTGGCTTGGTCCTCTAGCTATGCTGAGTTGTGTGGGAGTTCCTGGTGTTGATATTTGCCTACTCTACCACACTGCTCAGGATGTACCATTGATTTATTGAGGACTTCAGGTTTGTTGCTGGCTTACTGGGATGTTTCCTGTCCTGCACTGTGCTCCCCTTTTACCGGAGTGAGATAGACCTTTCCTTTAATCTTCCAAGATTCTTAGGCTCAAAAGCAGACAGAGAAAAAGAGACAAAAATACATAGAGACAAAGAGCAGTACAACAGAACTAATTAGCTCACAAATTGTATATGAAAGTATATGCAATGCTCTGTACCGCTAGTCCCTCACTTTTTTTTTTAACTTCTGTTTTACATCATTCATTTCCGCCAGATTTTGAGTTACAATTATTTTCCCCCCTGTTTTTCACCTACCCACTCTCCTAGAATAGCAGTCCCAAAAGATATCGCTTCCTCCAATCTGCTCTCTCCCATATCTTCTCCCATACCCCCTTCAACTTTTCCATTAGAGGAAGGTGAATCTCTGTGTCCCAGTGCCTGCACATCTTATCTCGCAATTACAAACAAAAGAGTATTGATAATAGTGTTTATATATATTTGAAATATTTAATTCCAAGACCTCAAATTTCAGATCCATTCCCTTCCTCTCTTGTCACCCATTCCCTCTGGGAAGATAGGTAATTCAGTATATGTTGTACATGTCTAGCTATGCAAAACATTATCATAGTAGATATATTGTACAAGGCTGCCCATAATTCCCTCCCCCTCATCCCACCCCCAACCTGGTCCACTCCCCACTTGATCCTATCCCTCTTCTATAGTGGGTATTTCCAACCTCCCCTCCCCACCAAGGATGCCCTCCCATCCATCATCCCTCCTCTCATCCCCCTTCCCCCTATTCTGCTGCAGGTTGAGATATCCCATTTAGTATGTATGTCATTCTCTCCCTGAAACAAATTCAATGAGAATGTGGTTTTGCCTTTTTGCCTTCCTATTCTTCCCCTCCCTTGCAGCCTCTTAACATTGCTTCTTCCACATGAGATAGTTTACTCTACCCTGTCTCTCCCCAGCTCCTCTTGCCACTTTCCTCTCTCACCTCATAATTTCACCCCTTGAGTATCCTCCCTTCCCAACAAATTCAACCTATGCCCTCTATCCATATATAACTATAGACATATATACACACATTCACATATGTATTCACATGACCATACACCCTTCTTCCATTATTTTCATAGTGAGAAAGATTTCATCAGTCACAATTATTGTTTTTCCATATAGGAATGTAAATAGTTCAACTTTGATAAGTTCCTTTTGATTTTTTTCCCCTGATTACCTTCTCAGGCATCTCTTGCTTCTTGTGTCTGGATGTCAAATTTTCTATTCAATTCTGGTTTTTTCCTCAAGAATGCTTGAAAGTCCTCTATTCCACTGAATGACCATATTTTCCCCTGAAACAAAATACTCAGTTTTGTTGGGTAGGTGACCCTTGGGTTCATTCCCAGCTCTTTTGCCCTCCAGAAAATCATATTCCATGCCCTTCAACCCCTCAGTGTAGAAGCTGCCAGGTCCTGTGCTAATATGATTGTGTTTACACAATATTGAAATTGTTTCTTCCTGGCTGCTTGTAGTATTTTCTCCTTGATCTGGGGATTCTGGAACCTGGCTATAATATTCCTGGGAGTTTTGGGGATCGTTTTCAGGAGGTGATCAGTAGATTTTCAACCTCTATTTTGCCCTCTGGGTCTAAAACATCAGGGCAATTTTCCTTGAGAATTTCTTGAAGGGTGATTTCTAGGTTCTGTCTTTGGTAATGGCTTTCAGGTAGTCCAATAATTCTTTTTTTTTATTAATTTATTAGTTTAGTTTCAGTTAACAAGATTGAATTCCATAGTTCCTTGATTTTCAAATTTCATTTACTTCCCTCCCCCCTCCCCTCACAACAGCATATAGTACAGTATAGAGTCTGCAAATGCATTCATATTAGACATTATTCCAATTACAAAGGCGTATTGTACTAGGTGGGATGAAAGATAGTAAAGAAGAAATAAAACCAAATAAAGAAAAGAAAAAGATCATTTAGTTTGCTTCCATCAGGATTCAGGCTCAGTTATTTCTGCTTATCTCTGGATGGTGCTTTTCTCTCTTTCTTGAGTCTTTCGGGATTGATTTATATCACTGCATTGCTGAAAAGAGTCCAATCTGTCATAGTTGGTCATCACAGATATAGTATGTCTGTGATTGAATACAAATTTCTTCTGATTCTACTCTTCTCACTCAGCATCAGTTTGTATAAGTCTCTCCAGGTAATTATGAAATCTGTCACCTCCTCATTTCTTATAGCACAATAATATTCCATTACATTCATATACCACAACTTGTTTAGCCATTCCCCAATTGATGGGCACCCCTTTAGTTTCCAATTCTTTGCAACCACAAAGAGGGCTGCTATAAATATTTTTGTACATACGAGTCTTCCTCCCACTTCTATGATCTCTTTGGGATATAACCCTAGAAGTGGTATTGTTGGATCAAAGGGTATGAAATTATAATCCTTTGGGCATAATTCCAGATTGCTCTCCAGAATGGTTGGATAAGTTCACAACTCCACCAGCAATGTATTAGTGTTCCAATTTGTCCACATCCTCTCCAACATTTGTCACTTTATTGTTTTGTCATCTTAGCCAATCTGATTGGAGAGATGTGGTATCTCAGAGTTGTTTTGATTTGCAATTCTCTAATTGATAGTGATTTAGAGCATTTCTTCATATGCATATAGATATCTTTAATTTCTTTCTCTGAAAACTTCCTATTCATATCCTTTGACCATTTATCAATTGGGGAATGACTTGTATTTCTATAGATTTGGCTCAATTCTCTATAAATTTTAAAAATGAGTCCTTTATCAGAGACACAAGTTGTAAAAATGCTTTCCCAGTTTCCCACCTCCCTCTTGATCTTGTTTACATTGGCTTTGTTTGTACAGAAGCTTTTCAATTTAATGTAATCAAAATTATCCATTTTGCATTTTATAATGCTCTCTAATTCTTGTTTGGTCCTAAAGTCTTCCCCTCTCCACAAATCCGTCAGGTAAACTATTCCTTGCTTTCCCAAATTGCTTACAGTATCATCCTTTACACCTAGATCATGCACCCATTTAGACTTGATTTTGGTATATGGTGTTAGATAGTGATCTATGCCCAATTTCTGCCATACTGTATTCCAGTTTTCCCAGCAGTTTTTGTCAAATAGTGCATTCTTATCCCAAAAACTGGGGTCTTTGGGTTTATCGAACAATATATTACTATATTCATTAACTGCTGGGTCTTCTGCACCTAATCTATTCCATTGATCCACTACTCTACACCTCTGCCAGTACCAAGCAGTTTTGATGACTGCTGCTGTATAATACAGATTAAGATCTGGCATAGCTAGTCCACCTTCCCTAGCATTTCTTTTCATCAATTCCCTTGATATTTTAGACCTTTTGTTTTTCCAAATAAATTTTGTTATTATTTTGTCTAACTCTACAAAGTAGTTTTTTGGTAAATTGATTGGTATGGCACTAAATATATAATTTAGTTTGGGTAAAATTGTCATTTTCATTATATTAGCTCGACCCAGCCATGAGCAATTGATATTTTTCCAACTATTTAGATCTGTTTTTATTTGTGTGAGAAGTGTTTTGTAGTTGTGATCATATGTATTCTGGGTTTGTTTTTGAAAGTACATTCCCAAATATTTTATAATGTCTACAGTGACGTTAAATGGGATTTCTCTTTCTATCTCTTGCTGTTGAGTTTTATTAGAGATGTACAGGAATGCTGAGGGTTTATGTGGGTTTATTTTATATCCTGCAACTTTGCCAAATTTATTTATTGTCACAAGTAGTTTTTTACTTGATTCTCTAGGATTCTCTAAGTATATCATCATATCATCTGCAAAGAGTGACAGCTTGGTCACTTCTTTGCCTAATTTGATTCCTTTGATTTCTTTTTCTTCTCTAATTGCTACTGCTGGTGTTTCTAGTACCAGATTGAATAAGAGGGGTGATAGTGGACACCCTTGTTTCACTCCTGATCTTATTGGAAAGGCCTCTAGTTTTTCCCCATTGCATATAATACTTGCTGATGGTTTTAAATAGATGCTAGCAACTATTTTAAGGAAGGCTCCATTTATTCCTATACTTTCTAGTGTTTTTAATAGGAGTGGATGTTGTACTTTGTCAAAAGCCTTTTCTGCATCTATTGAGATGATCATGTGGTTCCTGCTAGTTTTATTGTTGATATGCTCAATTATACTGATGGTTTTCCTAATATTAAACCATCCTTGCATTCCTGGGATGAATCCTACCTGATCAGGGTGTATTATTTTTGTGATAATTTGTTGGAGTTTTTTGGCTAATATTTTATTTAGAATTTTTGCGTCTAAATTCATGAGGGAGATTGGTCTATAATTTTCTTTCTCTGTTTTATCTCTTCCTGATTTAGGAATCAGTACCATATTTGTGTCATAGAAAGAGTTTGGTAGGACTCCTTCTTCACTAATTTTCCCAAATAGTTTGTAGAATATTGGAATCAATTTTTCTTTAAATGTTTGATAGAATTCACTAATGAACCCATCTGGCCCTGGAGATTTTTTCCTACGAAGTTCATTAGTGGCTTGTTTGGTTTCTTTTTCTGAGATGGGGTTATTTAGGTAATTCACTTCCTCTTCAGTTAATCTGGGCAATTTGTGATTTTGTAAATATTCATCCATTTCACTAAGATTGTCATATTTATGTGCATACAATTGGGAAAAATAATTCCTCATTATTATTTTGATTTCCTCTTCATTAGAGGTAGATTCACACTTTTTTATTTTTGATACTCATAATTTGGTTTTCTTCTTTCTTTTTTTTATCATATTGACTAAGGGTCTATCAATTTTGTTGATTTTTTCATAAAACCAGCTCTTAGTTTTATTTATTAATTCAATAGTTTTCTTAATTTCAATTTTATTAATTTCACCTTGGGTTTTCATATTTCTAATTTAGTACTAAATTGGGGATTTTCAATTTGTTCTTTTTCTAGCTTTTTCAATTGCATGTCCAATTCATTGACCTCCCTTCTCTCTGCTTTAATTAAGTATGAATCAGGGATATAAAACTTCCCCTGAGAACTGCCTTTAGTGCATCCCACAAATTTTGGTATGTTGTCTCATTATTGTCATTCTCTTGAATGAAATTATTGATTGTTTCTATAATTTCTTGTTTGAGCCACCAATTTTTTAGGATTAAATTGTTTAATTTCCAATTAGTTTTTAGTCTATCTTTCCCTGGCCCTTTATTGCATATAATTTTTATTGCATCATGATCTAAGAATGATGCACTTATTATTTCTGCCTTTCTGCACTGGATTGTGAGGTTTTTATGCCCTAGTACATGGTCTATTTTTGAGTATGTACCATGCACTGCTGAAAAGAAAGTAAATTCCTTCTTCTCCCCATTCAGTTTTCTCCAGAGATACATCATATCTAGTCTCTCTAAGATTCTATTCACCTCCTTAACTTCTTTCTTGTTTATTTTGAGGTTAGATTTATCAAGGTCAGAGAGGGGGAGATTAAGGTCCCCCACTAGTATAGTTTTGCTATCTATTTCTTCCTCTAATTCCTTTAACTTCTCCTCTAGGAATTTGGATGCTATACCACTTGGTGCATATATATTAAGTAGTGATATTGCTTCATTCTCGATGGTGCCTTTTAGTAGGATATAGTTTCCTTCCTTATCTCTTTTAATTAGATCTATTTTTACTTTTGCTTTATCTGAGATAAGTATTGCTACCCCTGATTTTTTTACTTTAGCTGAGGCATAATAAATTTTACTCCATCCTTTTACCTTTACCCTGTGGGTATCCCTTTGCTTCAAATGTGTTTCTTGTAGGCAGCATATTGTAGGATTATGGTTTTTAATCCATTCTGCTATCTGCCTCTGTTTTATGGGAGAGTTCATCCCATTCACATTCACAGTAATGATGACTATCTATCTCTTCCCCTTCATCCTATTCCCTCCCCTGTTTATGTTTTTGTTTCTACCTTCTCCCTTCTCCCCCTTGAAGTTTTCCCTTTTGACTGCCCCCTCCCTCAGTGTTCCCACCCAGTGACCCCCCTTCTTAACCTACCCTCTCCCCTTACTACTATTTCCCTCCCTTCTAATCCCTCCCTTTAGTCTCCTCCTTTTCACACCCCCCCTTACCCTCCCACTATCTATAGGACACAATAAATTTTTATACTTTTCAGAATAAATTACTCCCCATTTGATTCCAAACCAATGAGAGTAAATTTCAAACGGTGCTCCTCTCCCTCCCTCCTTTTCCTCTCTTTCATGAATTTATGTGTCTATTCACGTTAGAATCTTAAACTTCACTGATTAATTGGCTTTGAGTTAGTCCAATAATTTTTAAATTGTCTCTCCTGGATCTATTTTCCAGGTCAGTGGTTTTTCCCATGGGATATTTCACATTGCCTTATAATATTTCATTTGTTTGGATCTACTTAACAGCATCTTGATTTCTCATAAAGTCATTAGCTTCCATTTGCTCCAGTCTAACTCTGAGGGAATGAATCTCCTCAGTGAACTTTTGAGATTCTTTTTCCATCTGGCAAACTCGGCTTTTTAAGGCATTCTTCTCCTCATTGCCCTTTTGGGCCTCCTTTGCCATTTGAGTTAGTCTATTTTTTAAGGTGTTGTTTTCCCCAGTCAGGCTGTTGACCCTCATTTCATACTTTTCCTGCATCCTTCTCATTTCTCTTTCCAACTTTTCCTCCACTTCTCTTATTTGATTTTTAAAGTCCTTCTTATGGTCCTCTATGGCCTGTAACCCGCTCATATTTTCCTTTGGGGCTTTTGGAGCAGGATTTCTGACCTCACAGTTCTCTGACTGTTCCATGCTTTGATCCTCTTTGCCCCCAAAGTAGGAGTCTAAGGTTGCATTTTTCTGTTTAATTTGTTTCTTTTGCCTTGGCATGTTGCCAAACTTAAGTTTTGGGCTTGTTGCCACACTATGGCTCTGCTGCCAGAGAGGAGAATTTTCGTCCCGAACATGTGGGGGACAACTTCCATTTCTGGCAAGCTGGAAACCCACCCATGACCCCCCACCCCAGATCACAATCCAGATCCAGGGAGGTTAAAGCAAGAGCGATTACCACCCAAGACTGATCGCTGGATCTCCCTACAGGTAGCAGGCTAGGAGCTTGAGCTGCCTCTGAAAACTCCAAAATGGCGTGTCTCCTCAGAGGCTTCTAGCCCCCAGGGGAGGAAGCCGACGCATTCCCCAAATACTGGTCTCAAAGTCCATAGGGCACTTACCTCTCACTTTGTCCTATGCATGTCTATGTTGATAGTTCTGGAATCACCACAGTTGCTGGTGTTCTGGGGTCCCTGCAGCTGGCTGCTGGTCTGGCTGCCCTGGGCCTAAAACCACTCACGCAGACTTGGTCTCGGCTTTCCATGTGCTGTGCTGCTGGCTCCCAGAGTGCTGCCCGCTCCCAGAGCGCTGTGCTGGTCCTTCCTGCAGGGCTTTTGGGCTGTCCTCCGTGGGAGGTTAGCTTCTCTGTGTTGTTCTGTGGGTGCTGGGGCTCTAGAAGTTGTTCAGAGTCCCCTTTTACAGATTTTGGAGGTGATCTGGAGGAGAGTGGCTTAGACACACTGTTTATTCTCTGCCATCTTGACTCTTCCCCCTGTTTATTTAGTCCCTCACTTCTAAAGATAGGAAGATTTTTTTTTTATCTTTTCTTCAAGGCCAACTCTGTGTATGTGTGTCTGTGTGTGTAGATAGATAGAGATAAAAACCTAGATAGATAAATATGTGTGTATACACACATATATAATGTATATATGTACATACATGTATGTATGTGTATATATAGGTATAGGTATGTATACATACATGTATGTATGTGTATATATAGGTATAGGTATGTATACAAATATATGTATGTATTTAGGTATATACACACACAATAGCACCTACCTCCCTACATACATCTTTGTATCTCCAAATCACATTTGTATATTACTAAGTCTGTACAACTCACATTTACATATTACTTTAAGGTTTATAATGTAATTATCTAATAATAACTTGGGTGGGGAGGTGGGAAATAATTTATTAGACCTAATTCACCGATGAAGGAAATAAGCTTTGAATAGGTTAGTTGACATGAGTCTGAGCTAAATTCAAACTTAGAACTCATTCAATAAAAAGTTATAGTAGAAAGGTTGGTGATCATGCTTACTCATAGAATGTTTGTTGGTTAGAGACTGGATAGTCTTCAAAGAAAGCACCAAGTTGAAATTAGAATGCATGTTCTCTGATTCTAAATCCAGTGACCCTCTTATCCTGTGCCACTACTTCTTCTGAACATATTGAGGAAGGTTAGGTCTTGACAAACATGAATAGAGTTGGTGAAAATGAGGAAATGGACTTCTGGTAAACTCTGGAGCTCTATAGATTGTTGTAATATCCAGTACAGTGTTGAACTGAACTGAATTGAATTAAATACAAGCATTCTAGACTGTTATATGACTATACTATACTTTGGCAAACAATGAATCATCTGTCATTGAATAACAATACCTTTCTAGACACCTGAAGCATAAAATAAATGAATCTGTTCTCTGCCAATGAATTCTCCTTGGCCCAGACAAGAGATGGATGGAAAATGCACTGTCAATTAGAAAGGTGTTAAGTACCTCGTTTTACCACTAACATGGCAGCCATGAAGAAAATGACTGTAAAAATGCCTTCTGAGAACCCTGATTTGCCACATGAACTTAAAAAAAGACAGATTAAATATTCCCCACATACTCAATAAAATAGTCCTACAAAACCTTGCAGTTCTCCCTAATTGTTTACACTAGGAAGGCAGACATTGCTATTTTTATCTATTGATGCCCTGCTTTTTCCTCTTTCATTGTGATTCATTGTTCAACTCTTCTCATAGAAAATATAATTTGAGATTGAAATAGCACCTCTGGGATTGCTCACATTAGCTATGAGCTATTTTGAATGAGCCTCCCAGCTTTAAGTTAAACAGGGTAATAGTATTATGATCTCCAAGGGCCTATAGAGACAGAAGATTCTGCTGGGCTGAGCAGACAGGATTGTCATGAGGTCAGGTTGAGAGAACTTTAAAATAGAAGCAACATTTAGGAAGGGGTCCTACAGTATAATAACTTTCTGGGGTCACATTCTTTGTTGTCGTTGGTTTTTTTTTTTTTTGCTCATCTTTTTTGACCTTTTTACTACCTTTTTTAGAAAAGTAGATCTAAGAACCTGTGCTAGCAGCCATTCTGGTTATGCTAGGGTGCTTGCTTCTACACCATGTAGGGATATAAACAGGGGTCCTACAGTTTTCTACTCAATGAAGTAACTGAGAGACATTTCCTCAAAACAGCAGCACAAATCTTAGAAAGCATTTTTTATTATCATAAATTGAAAAATGATAAATACACATGTCTTTCCACTGTGCTAAAATATCACAAGAAAAATGTAGCTCACATTTATAGAATATTTTAAAACAGATAAAATATTTCAACAGCTCAGTGAGGTGTACAAAAGATGGAACTGACTTTCAGGGACCTTCAATGAGTTCCCCATTATTTTATAACTACTGAGTACCAGAGTTATGAATGGAGATCCAAGTTTTCTAATTTCAAAGCAGGTACTTTTTCCACTACAACTCCTTTCTTCAGCATAAGAATGGCAACTGACCTGAAGAAGTTTATAATCTAGTTGAAGAAATTATGTGTGTGTATGAAAAGATGACACAATGTGACATATAATAAGAGATAAATTATAGACAATAAATGCTACAGGGTTTCAGAAGAATGGAAATATTGCTACAAGAAGTGTGAAAAGAATATTTTCTCTCAATTCACAATTCTCTTACTTATTGCTATAAAACTCTGGCCAAATTACAGAACTTCTCCAAGACTCAGTTTTCTAATCTGTAAAATGAGGGTGCTAATCTCAATGATTTCTAAGGACACTAAAATTTTAAATCCATTATTTTATTATTGAATTCAAGTCAACAAACATTTGCTATATATCTATGCACAATGAAGTATCAAGACCCAGTAGCCATATCAAGTTGTTTGCAGATCCCCCAGGTTTATTACATAGCATTATACAGTGTAAAGAGGATCCTGAAATCAGAGGACTTGGGTTTAAATACCAACTCTGATACTGCTTGTGTGACTTCGGGCAAATTTAACACTCCTGAATTAAAAAAAAAAAGAGGAGCAGTTGATTGGGAATTTTGGAAGTTCTTAACTGAATGAGACACATACACACACACAGAGAGAAACAGAGGCAGACACTTTTTTTTCCTGACAATTTAGTGAAACCTATGGAACTTTTCTCAAGATAATTCTTAATGCATAAAATACATAAAATTACAAAGGAAACCAATTATATTGAAATACTTATCAATAGATTTTTAAAAGCCCCCAGTTAAGAACTCTTAGACTGAATGGAGTCTGAAAGTCCTTTCATCTCTACATCCATGATTCTATGACCTTTTGACTAGGATGATAAGTTAATGATTCAGAGAGGACATAAAATTTGACCTCAGCCTTAAATGAAAAGCATGATACAGAGGAGAAAAGGCATTCTACATAGACTGAATGACTTGCTTGATCGAAGGCATAGATGCAACCATATTTATCAAATTTAGGGAGCAGCAAACAAATCATCTTGATTAAATTAAAGTCTTCCTCAGGAGGAATAGATGAAGATAAAGTGGAAGAAAGGAGAAGTCATATTATAAAAGGCCTTGAATACCTGTTTAGTTTGTTTTTGACAATTGATCAGAGTTGCTGAATGATTGCAAAGCCACATTTGTTTGGTAGAAGAGAAGCAGGCACTACCACAGTCTTCTAATGCCTGAATAAGGAACTTAGGAAATGATTAACAACAATTAGGTAAGCACTGATGCTTGGACTGGCCTCTGTTCTGTCACCATCTCCATTACTTCCAATCATAAAGGGGGAGAAACATCCCTAGATATGGCTACCAAGAAGTAGAGTTAAATACATACACACACATACATTCATTCATTCATTTATTTATTTGTTTATACACACACAGATATAGATATATAGAGAGACATAGATATAGTCAAATAACAAGATAGGGATATATCTATGTATTTGTCTATATATATTATATATGAATCTATCTATCTATCTATCTATCTATCTATCTATCTATCTATCTATCTATCTACCTACCTACCTATCTATCTGTCTGTCTAACTTTCTATGGACATACTGTCTCCTCTAATAGAATATAACCTCCTTGTGGCCAAGGACTTCATTAATGAAAATGAAATCAATGAAATGAAAATTTTATTTTTGTGTTTATCTGCCGCACACCTGACCTATATATACACCTAACATAGTGCTTGGAACATAGTGAGATCTCAACAAATGCTTGCTGATTGATTGACAATCACTCAAAAAGAGGGCATTTGGGGGAGGCTAGGTGGCACAGTAAATAGAGCACTGGTCCTGGAGCCAGGAGGACCTGAATTCAAATTTGGCCTCAGACACTTAACACTTAATAGCTGTGTGACCTTGGGCAAGTCGCTTAACCCCAATTGCCCTGCCTTCCCCCTCCACAAAAGAAAGAAAAGGGGGGGCAATTCTTCCCTTTTAAAAATATTAATTTTAACATCAATTTTTTTTTATTTTGAATTCCAAATACTCTCTTTCTCTCTGGTATCTCCACTATCTATTGAAAAGGCAAACAATGTGATATCAATTATACATATGAAGTCATGCAAAACATATTTCCATATTAGCAATGTTGCAAAAAACGAAGTAAAAAAGGGAGCAAGAAAAATAAAGAAAGTTAAAAAAAATATGTCTTAGTCTGCACTTAGAGTTCATGAATTTTCTCTCTGGAAGTAGATTGCATTTTTTACTGTGGGTTTTTTGGAATTGTCTTGGATCACTGTAATGAACAGAGTAGCTAAGTCCTTCACGGTTCATTATTAATACAATATTGCCGTTTCACCTTGCAATGTTCTTCTGTTTTTTTGTAACTTTACTTTGTATCATACACATCTTCTCAGGCTTTTCTGAAACCATCCTGTGCATTGTTTTTTATAACACAATAGGATTCTATCACAATTGTATATCACAACTTCTTCCACCATTCCCCAATTGATGAGCATCCCCTAAATTTCCAATTCCTTGCCACCACAAAAAGAGTTACTATAACTGTTTTTTTTTTTACCTATTATGTCCTTTCCCCTTTTCTTTAATACTCTTGGAATACAGAATTAGTAGTGATATTGTTGTGTCAAATGGCATGCATAGTTCTATAGGCCTTTGCACCTAATTCCAAATTGCTTTCCAGAACATTTGAACAAGTTCCCAATCCCACCAACAGCGCATTAGTGTATCTATTTTTCCACATATTCTTCAATATTTATCATTTTTCTTTTCTGCTGTTAGCTAATCTGATAGGTGTCAGATGGTGCCTCACAGCTGTGTTAATTTGAATTTCTCTAATCAATAGTGATTTAGATCTTTCTTATATGACTAGAGATAGCTTTGATTTCTTCTTCTGAAAACTACTTGTTCATATCCTTAGGTCTTTTATCAATTGGGAATGGCTTATATTTTTTATAAATTTTGTTGAGTTTCCTATATATATTCAGAAATGAAATGATGTCTTTATCAGAAAAACTTGCTATAAAGTTTTCCCCAGTTTCCTGCTTTCCTTTTAATTTTAGTTACATTGGTTTTATTTGTACAAAAGCTTTTTAATATCACGTGATCAAAATTATTCATTTTATTTCTGGTGACACTATCTCTGGGGACAAATTTCAATTGTAATTATAATGTGGAAAAACCGTTAGGACTAATATAAAATCTAAAAATATATGGTGTTGGTCATTTTTTCCTAAGTATAAAGAGTGCTTCAAAGACTTAATCATGTTCTTATGAAGTCTGGCAACAGCAATTTCTCCCTTTTGTTTTATATATGAGGATACAAACATAGAGGAATAATTAGGAGCTATAGTGTTGTTTTTTTTTTTTTACTTGTTTGTTTGTTTTGCTATACAAGTCGATGGAAGAGTTCTAAAATGTTATACACATCCATGGAAGAAATGACTTGCTAGTAGGATGACATGCTTTGTTGGAAAAAGAATCATAGCATTTGAGAGTTGAAAGGGACCCCAGAAGCTATCTAATACACCTACATACATGAAAAGACCCTTTGCTATAGTATATTTTTAGGTATTGATCTAGCCTTACTTTATAGACCTTCAAGGAAAGGGACACACAACCACTAGGTAACCTATTTCACTTTTAGTCAGCTCTCATTGGCAGAAAGATTTTCTTGATATAAAGACCAAAATAGACCTTTTGCAGCTTCTACTCATTGCAATTGAATCTGGTCTCTGAGGCCAACCAGAAAATGTATAATATCTCTAGCACATGATAGGCATCAAATGTTTGAAGACAGCTATTAAATTCCCCTCCAGCCTTTTGTCTTTTGTTCTCCAGAGTAAATTCTCAGTTCCTTTAATTGATTACCATATGAAATGAACTCAAGTTTCTTGATTATATTTATTGCTATTCTCTGGGTACTCTGTAGCTTACCAACCTCCTTCTGAAACTATGATGCCCAAGGTTTTATACAAAACTTCATATGAGATTTGATGAGAGCAGGATACAATAAAAGGATTACTTCTATATTCCTGGGAGCTTGTGATTACTTTAACTTCACTTAAGTCCATATTCATTTTGGGGGCTGCAATATCACATTGCTAACTTTTACTGAGCCTTGGGTTCTAAACAACAACTGTTTATCAGATTTATCTGTTCTTGTCCATTTGATATTGATTTCTTTTTTGTACAGAAGTGTAAGACTACATTTATTTCTACTGAATTTCGTTCATATTAGACATGATCCAATGATCGAGCCTGTCAACATCCTTTTCAATCTTCACTCTACTACTCAATGTATTATCTATCCCTTCCAGTTTTGGGGTATTTTCAGAGTTGATCAGTATGTCATCTATGATTTCATTCAATTTATAATTAAAATGTTAAATAGCACAACACAGCACGAATCCCTGGGAGCAATCTACTGGACACCAATTGTCAGATAAACAATAAACTTTTTTTAACATCTGGGTTTCTAATTGGATGATACAATGAATTCAGAATATTCTAATTGTATTATCAGCTAATACATATCTCTCTGTTTCCTCCACAAGAAAATTAATTAATTCTCTATAAAAAGCTTTATTAAATTCTAATGGAAATTTATTTATCCCAGGGGCAGAACCAAGATAGCAGAGCAAAAGCAGGAACTTGCCTGAGTTCATTCCCCAACCACCTTCAATACCTGTAAAAAATGACTACACAAATTTTTAGAGCAACAGAACCCATGAAAAGACAGAGTGAAATACATCTCCAGCTGAAGTCAGCCTGGAAAGCCAAAAGGAAGGGTCTATAGGATCAAGCTGGGAGAGGAACACAGTCCTGCATGGGCCATGCCTGCACAGATTGGGAGCAGACCTCAGGGGACTGAATCATTGGCTGCTGTAGTAGTTTCCATGCTTCTCAATCCATAAAGTCTAAAGACAAAGTAAAAGGTCAGTGGGGAAACTCTGTTGGACCTGGATAAGAGAAGAATGGGGTTAAGCTCCTCTTTCCAGGGCACAAGAGGCAGGGGCAGTTGCTCCCAGAGCTCTCGACCCACAGATGGTGGGCAGTGCAAGCAACTGACCAGAGAGCAATTTCAGGAATCTCTTTGCTTATACTGAGACAGCATTCCCTTGCTTTTCCCTATTTAGATCTGGGTCACAATCTTGTGTGGTGGTCCTGGGGTGAGGAAGAATGCTGGTGTGGCAGATCTTGTGGCAAATGTGTAGAGGGAATACTCCTCACAGCTCTAGGTAGGTACCTAGAACTAGCTCTGAGAATAGCTGTGTAAAACCCAGAAATTTGGGACACAGCACTCTCCAACTCTGGAAACAGAGTTCTATCATGGCAAAAAGCTCAAAAGTCAAGTAATTGACTGGCAAAATGAACAAACAGAGAAAGAAAAATCAGACTAAAGAATCTTTTTTGGTGACAAATAGGATCAAAACATAGAACCAGAAGAAGATAGCAAAGGCAAAACACCTGCATAAAAAGACTCCAAGAAAAATATAATTGGTCATAGGCCACTGGAATGGCAAGTACAGAAGTAGTTCACACCTTATTTCAACTATTGAATTAACACCTTGTTTCAGTTCAAGTTTCTTTTGAGCCTTATATGGAGTCTGTTAAGAAACACAACATGAGGGGTGGCTAGGTGGTACAATAGAGCACTGGCCCTGAAGTCAGGAGGACCTGAGTTCAAATCCAGCCTCAACACTTAACACAAAACTAGTCATGTGACCTTGGACAAGTCACTTAACCCCAATTGCCCTACCTTCCCCTTCCAAAAAGAAAAAAAAGAAAAGAAACAGAATGTGTGAACCCCACAACTTATGAACCCTAGAGCTCATGAACTCCTGAAACCCAAAGGAAAGAGCTATACCATATATAAGGAAGAACACAAGCTAGACAGACAGAATTTCCTGGGGTGACCATCATAGATTCAGGACAGCTGCTGCTGGACTGAAGACTGAACTGAGAATTGAGAAGAACTGAAAAAAGGAATCTTGTGGTGGTAGAGTCAAGAAGGAGAAAACGTATGGCAATCTGGCACTTTATTTGTCTGTTCTGTCCATGTTGATGCTTGTTTTTGATTGTAGAGAAGCACTCAGACTTTACTGCAAGCTCTCAAAGAAGATTTTCTGGTTGAATGTTTATTGAAGTCCTCTAGGAGGGTTTTGGAGGTCCTGGGACTTTACTGGTGATTTTTGTTGTCCTCTTGGACATAGTTTGTGGCTTTGTGATGATTTCTATGTTGTTGATTTGTGTTGAGTTCTCAGACCTTGTTGGTGGGTCTGAGTTGATTTCACAGGCAGATAGTAAATTGATGATGGTGCTGGCAATGTGCATGAACATTATTGTAGCTCTGTTAAACTTTGTATTCCCAGAAACAGGAACTGTGAATGACTTGAGGTGGACTAGACACTTTGAGCTTCAATATGGAATGGGACCTGGATGAAGAACTGGACAAGGCACTGGACAAGGAACTGGGAGCTGTCTGCCTTTGAAACTAGTTGGCAGCTGGAGCTGGAATCATGGAAACTGAGAGCCAGCCTCCAGTCAAGCTGAAAGAAGACTTTACTTGGATACTATGTACTGACTGAGAAGATTATGATTTTCTGTGACCTAGGGGTGGAAAACTTGGACTTTGATGCTTTGTGATTGAACTAAGGATTTTGTGATTGACTAAATGAATGTACTTTGCTTAAAACTATATGACAACTTAGGTGAAAACTATGTGGTCATTTTAGTGATAAGTTATTGAATTGTGATATGGTGAAAGCTGTGTTTTGATTTTTCTGTGATAAGTTGTAATATTGTGAATGCTGTATTTTGATTTTCTGTGAATGTTTTGCTATGATTTGTTATTGAATAGAGAGTTTGCTATACTATGTAATCAGAATCTTGAAAGCTGTTCACAGCAGCAGTCCTCTGGAAAGCTGCTTGTGCTTGGCTCTACAGCCATGGAGGAACTCAAGAAGAATTTTGAAAATCCAGCAAGGGAAGTAGAGGAAAAAATGGGAAGAGAAATAAGAGTGATGCAAAAAAAAATCATGAAAAATGAGTCAACAGCTTTCTAAATGAGAACCACAAAAGTACTGAAGAAAATAACACCTTAAAAATAGACTCACTCAAATGGCAAAAGAGATCCAAAAAGTCAATGAAGAGAATGTCTTGAAAAGCAGGATCAACTAGATGGAAAAGGAAGTCCAAAAGCTCACTGAAGAAAATAATTCCTTCAGAATTAGGTTGGAGCAAATAGAGGCTAATGCATTTATGGGAATCAAGATACTATAAACTAAATTCCAAAGAATGAAAAAACAGGATGCAATGTGAAATATCTCATTGGAAAAATCACTGACCTGGAAAATAGATCCCAGAGAGATAATTTAGAAAAGAAAAGCCATGATCAAAAAAAAGCCTAGACATCATCTTTCAAGAAATTAAGGAAAATTGCCATAATATTCTAGAACCAGAGGGTAAAATAGAAATTGAAAGAATCCACCAATTGCCTCTTGAAAAAAGATTTCAAAAGGGAAACTCCTAGGAATATTAGAATCAAATTCCAGAGTCCCCAAGGTCTAGGAAAAAATATTACAAGCAGTAATAAAGAAACAATTTGAGTATTGTGGAAATATAATCAGGATAAAACAAGATTTAGCAGCTTCGGGGCAGCTAGGTGGCGCAGTGAGTAAGAGCGCTGGCCCTGGAGTGTGGATGACCCATGATTGGTCCTGGCCTCAGAAAATGAGCACCTACATGTAAATAATGACTGGCTGTGAAACCTTGATCAAGTTACTTAACTCCAATTGCTTTTAAAAAAAAGATTTAGCAGTTTCTACATTAAGAGATCTAAGGGCTTGAAATAAGATATTCCAGAGGTCAGAGGAGCTAAGATTAAAACCAGGAATCACCTACCCAGCAAAACTGAGTATCATACTTCAGGGTTAAGTATGGTCATTCAATGAAATAGAGGATTTTCAGGCATTCTTGATGAAAAGACCAGAAATTAATAGAAATTTTGACCTTTTTTTTTTTTTTTTTGCTTTGTGGAGGGCAATTGGGGTTAAGTAACTTGCCCAAGGTCACACGGCTAGGTGTGTGTGTGTGTGTGTGTGTGTGTGTGTGTGCGCGCGCGCGCGCATTAAGTGTCTGAGGCCAGATCCGAACTCAGGTCCTTCTGACTCCAGGGCTGGCGCTCTACTCACTATGCCACCTAGCCGCCCCCCAGAAATTTTGACTTTCAAATACAAGAATCAAGAGAAGCATGAAAAGGTAAACAGGGAAAAAAATTATGAGGAATTTATTGAAGCTGCACTGTTTAAATTCCTACATGGAGAGACGATATTTGTAACTCATGAGACTTTTTTCAGTAGTTAGGATAGTTGGAGAGAATACAAACACACATATGCATGTATATATGTATATTATGTATGGGTATATGTATATATGTGTATTATATATGTATATGTATGTGTGTATACATAGACAGAGGGCACAGGGTGAGTTGAATATGGAGGAATGATATCTAAAAAATAAAATTGAAAGGTGAGTGAGGAATATATTGGGAGAAAGAGAAAGGGAGAAATAGAATAGGGTAAATTATCTCACATAAAAACAGTAAGAGAAAGCTATTATAATAGAGGGGAAGAGCAGGGAGACAAAAGGGAATGAGTCAACCTTAACCTCATTGCACTTCGTTTAAGGAGGGAATAACCTACGCACTCAATTAGGCATCTTACCCTTCAGTAAAGTAAGGGAATAGAGGAAGGGGGTGGGGTATGATAGAAGGGAGAGCAGATTGGGGGAGGGTGTAGTCAGAAGCAAATACTTTTGAAAAAGGAGAGAGTAAAAGGAGAAAGTGGAATAAATGGTGGGTGGGAGAATGGAGGGAAATGTAGTTAGTCTATTACAATATGACTACTATGGAAATATTTTACATAACTACACATCTATAACCTATATTGAATTGCTTGTATTCTCAGTGGGTGTGAGGTAAGAAGAAGGGAGAGAATCTGGAACTTGAAGTCTTAAAAACAAATAAAAATTATTTCAACAAGCAACTAGAAAATAAGATATATAGGAAATGGGGTATAGAAATCCATCTTGCCATACAAGAAGGAAAGGGGAAAGGGCATAAGGGCAAAATATGGGGGACAAAAGAGACACCAGATTGGTGAAGGGTAATCAGTATGCTTACCATCTTGGGGTGGGAGTAGGGGAGATATGGGGAGAAAATTTTCAGCTCAAAATCTTGTGGAAATGAATGTTGAAAACAAAAATAAGTAAATAAAAATTTTTAAAAAGGACATTTATTTAACCCATCTTCCTCACCTATTATTTTATCATTTCTCTCCAAAAAGTAACCAAGGTTAGTGACTTTTTCCTAATGAAGTCATATTAACTCTTTATACTCATTTTCTCCTCTTTTTAGATGTTCACTATTTCTTTAATCATTCTAGAATATTCTCAGGAAGAGAAATCAAATTCATTGGCCTATAGTTTGCAGGCAGTTTTCTCCTTTTGCTTGTTTTTTTTTTCATTTTTATTGATTATTTTCCCTCATCCAATCAACTTTCCCACTTTCCATTATCAATTATTATTGATGGTGGCTCAGTGATCCCATGTACTAGTACTTTTAGTACTTTCAGTACTTTCCATTGTAGTTAATTTCCAGCTGGTGATTTGGAGCTAAGGACAAGTAGTTGCTTTTTTGCTATCTATTTGTTTTGGGCATATTTTTATTTCTTAATCATTTTTTAATCTGTCATGGGACAGTGCAAAAGACATTCCCCTTCACAGAGGAAAAAAAAAGAAAAGGTTAGCTCAGTCTAGGAAATCTAAGTCCTTATTTTGGCTCTTCCACTAATTAGCTGAATGATTGACTAAATTACTTCTTCTCTAGGGCCCAGTTTCTCTCTAAAAATGAAAGGTTTAGACTAATTCTGACATTCTATGACTCTATAACTGTGAATTCTAGACATGGAAACCCACAGATTGTAGATGATATAATATTTTAATCTAACACTCTTCTTTCATAAGAGGATTTTTGAGAGTAAAGCCCTCTGACTGGATTTAGTAATTTAGTCAATGTTATAAATGTCAGGTTTGAAATTTAGCCTATTAATCAACATTGAAATTATTTATTGCTGGCTAAGTGGTCACTTCAACTTAGTATCAACCTGAGGGCAGATGCCTCATCATCTTAGTCAGTTGCATTTATCATTAATGGACACATGGAGGAAAGGATAAGCCACTTTTGGCAGGCAGCTGAGACTGGCAGGCAGTCAGGATCAGTCTCTAAGGGACAGCAGTGCTTTGGATTATTTCAGAGAAGCACTTACAAAATTCATAGCTTTTCTTTGTCTCTCTCTGTGATGGCATTACCACTGAGTTGGATAAGTCTACACATAGAGAACACATCTTTATAACCTTCTTACTTTCCACCTCTTCCATTCACTCAATATTTCTTCTTCTTCTTCTTTTTTTTGGGTTTAAGTAACTTGCTCAAGGTTACATGGCTAGTTATTTTTATATGTGGGTGTTAATTTTCTGAGGCCTTAACTGATCCCGGGTCCTCCCAACTGCAGGGCTAGCACACTTTTTTACTTCAGCACCTAGCCACCCTCTCTCAATACTTCTAAATCTGCTACCCTACTAGTTGTGACCTCTTCCAGCCCATAGTCAGTCATCTCAAGGTTGCTTTTGCCCACCTGACAACTGCTGGACCTTTTGACCTTCTACCTTTTTTTTTGCATTGATAATGTCTAAGTCTTACTTTCTCCATTCACATCCTAGGCTACTGATAATGATTCACTTCCTAATAACTATTTTTGAAGTATTATATTCCTTATTTGCTAACTCTGTGTTTTATTTCTCATGGGAACTCTTTCAAATCTTTTCCACTTTCATGAATTCTCAGCTCATGAACTTGCCATCTATTTTACTGAAAAGCCTGAGGGCATACAAATTGGATTCTCTCATTTCCCCTCTACCCACCCTAAACTTTCTCAGCATCTTAATTCATTGTGTGCTCTTTCTTTCCTATCCATGAAAAAAAAAAATATTTCATTATCCCTGGTATTTTTCAAAGTCAATACTACCCTTTGTTGAATCAAATTCCCTTGTCTCCTCCAGGACATTATTTCATTGATTATTCCCTACATCTTTTTAAACTTAAACCTCTTCCTTTCCTATACAAACATCTTTAAGACTCATACTCAGAAGAAGCTTTCTCAGACTATGGGAAAACCTTATGTTGCTAAACTTTTTTTTTTTCTCTGAAAAATCTTTGAAATAGCTATCTACACTCATTGTCTTGACTTTGTACTTGTCCACTTACTTCTTAATCCCTTTTAATCTTACTATGACATCCCTCAAAGATCATGGACCTTGTCCTTTCTGACCTCTCTAATACATTTGATATCATTGGCTCTTCACCCCTTTAATGAAATTCTCTATGTTGCACAGTGGTTAGAGTGCTGAGCCTGAAGTCATGAAGACCTAAGTTCAAATTCAGACTTAGATACTCACCTGCTTTATGACCCTAGGTAATTCAATTAACCTTTATTTGCCTCAGATTCCTCAGTACTGAAATGGAATATTAATAATGCTTAACTAGCAGGTTTGATGTGAGCATAAAATGTTTGTAAGCAGCTGGCACAAAGCAGGTGTTTAATAAATCCCTTTATTTCATTTATTGCTAGATGTTCATAATTTTTCTCTTACTTCTATAATGTTCCTTCTCTGTCCCTTTTACTTACTGTGCTTTCTTCATATTTTCCCTGAAGAGTATGCTAGCATTCTATTTTTGCTTTCCTTCTTTTCTTTCTCTATACTTTTCCCCCATTTGTGATACCATTTATTTCACTATTATTATATTATAATGTGACATCATTTATTTTTTTTTTTAAAGCAATTGGGGTTAAGTAACTTGCTCAAGGTTACACGGCTAGTCATTTGATTTATGCGTGGGTGCTCATTTTCTGAGGCCGGATCTGATCTCGGGTCATCCAAACTCCGAGGCCAGGGCTCTTACTCACTACTCCACCTAGTCGCCCCTTTAGGGCAATTGGGGTTAAGTAACTTGCCCAAGGTTACACGGCTAGGTTTTTGTTTGTGCGGATTAAGTGTCGGAGGCTGGCTCCGAACTCAGGTCCTTCTGATTCCAGGGCCGGCGCTCTATTCACTGTGCCACCTAGCCGCCCCGACATCATTTATTTCACTATTACATTCAACTATTTCCTCTGTGTTGATCACTCCAAAATATCTTTGACTCTGTCTCTCTTTAACTTCAAATTTCCATTGACTGACTGATGGATACTTCTATATCCATGAAGCTGGACAATAGAGGTAGACTATGGAGAGGACTACTGCCAGTTTCCTCCATGAATCCAGAAGTGTTACATGTCTTTTTTTTAATACGACTCCTTGACCAAATCAATTAGTACTTTCTTATGGGTTTTGAGTGATAACACATTCCCTAGTTTTGTGAGATACCCTAACCTTCAGAGCTTCTGAAATGGAAAACATGTACACACACACACACACACACACACACACACACACACACACACACAAACACACACAGATTTATTTATGTACCAAGCTTAATTGTAAGTTTTCTGAAAATAGGAAACTTACTTTTATTCTCAATACCCAACACAAAATTTCATACAAAGAAATTAAATTTAATATTTCCTCTTTTGGATGCTCCCAGATAAAATCACATCAATATCTTAACATTTAAAGGTAATTTATCATGAAGTCTTTATATGGAAACATTTATTAGAAAGAGAATAGGAGTAATAACAGATGGAAAGGTTAACAAAGCTACAAATTTAAAAGATTCTCAGAGTATATTGTTCTGTAGCCTGAAGCCCAGGGCATTTGGCCTTGCCAGTCTAGATGCTGAACTGCCTAATTTTCTTCATCTCATTTTTGGTCTCATCATGAAACAATTCATTGTGGAATTGATTGGTTAAGGCTTATATTTCTCAGCCTTTTAATATTTACTTGTCCAGTTCTCAGTGATAAATTATACAGTTCTGGGTTTATGCAATTCCCTCCCCTCCCTTTTAACTTACATTCATTTAACTCCCATCTTTGTTGTTCTCGAGACACATTTCCCTAATTCATTGTCCAATGCCTTAGTATATTAAGCTGATCCCATCATATGTTCAGCATGAAAAAAATTCTTTACTCTCTTGGACTTGAAACAAATCTCCTTTTCTCTACCCACCTATAACTCTGCAACATCAAATTTCAGTAAGGTCACCCTTCCCTTTGCTCTGGGAGGTCTGGTACTCTTTACCCTTTGAAAGCTGCTGTCTTTTTTTACCTTGTCCTATAGACCTTTCTTTTGCAATATCCTCTGAAGCATAGTCCATTATCCAAGTTTTCAAATGATTCATTATTTAGGGGTAAACTTTTGGGCTAGGCCAGGGTGGGGAACTGGTGACCTTAAGGCCATATGTGGCCCTCTAGAGCTTCAGGTGCAGTCCTTTGAAGCTGAACTTCACAGAACTTGTGTGTGTGTGTGTGTGTGTGTGTGTGTGTGTATGTGTGTGTGCGTGCGCATGCATGTACACAAACACACACATGCAGATATACCCACTCATATATGTGTGTGTGTAAAGGCAAGTAAAAGAGTACATTGGTCCTTGTTTTAGTTATTCACATACTTAGCACCTTGTTTCAGCTATTCAAGTGCCTTTGAACCACAGTCTTTGATTGTGTTAAGTCTTTGTTGGAAACTAACATCATCACATGGAGACCAAGGTGGGAGGAACTTGCTAAAAGAGCACATAAAAGCACCAGCATGAGCTGGAACCAAGCAGAACTGAGGGAGAGCAAATGTGGTGTTGACACTGTCCATCTGTCTGTGTTGATTTGTGTTTGTGTTAATTTGTCAGACAGAAGCATTTAGTGTGTTGACTTGTACAGTTTGTCAGACAAAAGCACCCTCTCTGTTGACTTATGTTGATTTTACAGACAGAAAGTTAATTGAGATGATCGTGAGGCAATCAATGTGTGTGCATATTGTTGTAACACTGCTAAACTTAATGTGTAAATATTACTGTGGCTTTGTTAAACTTGGTCTTCCCAGAAACAGAAACTATGAATGGCTTGGAGTGGAGTAGTAAGAGTGAACTTCAAGTTGGAACAGGAGTTGGAGCAGGAGCTATAAGATACCTACCTATGAGTCCAGGTGACAGTTGGGTGAATTCAGCAAGAGCTGAGAGGATGGAAGAAAAACCATGACATTTGAAATTCAGCCTCCAGTCAAGATGAAAGGACCTTTACTTGGGTACTTAGTGCTGACTGAAAAGATTAAGACTGTGTGACTAGGGGTGGGAGACCTTTTTACTTTGTATTTTGTACCCTTTAAGGATGATTGCTCCTTAAGGATGATTGAGTTAAGGATGATTGGAAGCCAGTCTACAATCAAGATGAAAGAAGACTTTCAATGGGTACTTTATGTTGACTGATTGATATTGTGAATTAGTGAATGATATTTTTTATTTAAGACTATGTGCCCATTTTTGTAATAAGTTGTGGTGTTATATTGTTGTGAATGTTGTACTTTGACTTTTGTGAATGTCTTGCTTTAGTTTACTGTTGAATAAATAGAGAATTCACAGTGCAATAACAACCTTAAAATTCTTCACAGCAGCAGCCCTCAGGACAGCAGCTGTTGCTTGGCTTTACAATGTGTATACACACATATGCAAATATGTCAAATTTTATTTAAATATAAATGTGTATATATGTGTGTATATATTTACACACACACACACACACGCACACACACACACACCTAAAGTCAGACTCACAAAAAGCAAAATGATTACAATTACGGTGTAATAGGAAGGAGCAAAACAGAGAAAAGCTTGAGCAGAGCTAGGACCAGGAAGAACTGAGAGAGAGAATGCTTGTGATTTTGGTGCTCTGTTGATCTGGGTTACTTCTGAGAGCTAAGAGAGAGAATGTTTCTGATGTCAGCACTCTATCAGTTGTTCTGTCCGTTGTTCTGTGTTGATGTTACTTTGTCAAACAGAAACACTCAGTAGATGTGTGTTACTTTGTCAGACAGAAGCACCCTACCTGTTGTTTTTAGTTAGAAGTCCTGAAAGAGGACTTTACTGGTCTTACAGAAGTCCTGGAACTTTACTGTTGGTTTGTGTTTGATTTCTAAGACAGAAGCCTTTTCTTTTTATTTGTGTTACTTTGTCAGACAGAAAGTGAATTGAGATGATATTGCTGACAATGTGTGTAAATATTGTTGTATTTCTGTTAAGCTTAGTGAGTGTTAATATTGTTGTAGCTCTCTTAAGCTTAATGTGTGTAAATAGAGCTATATCTCTGTTAAGATTTGTCTTCCTAAAAACAGAAATTGTGAATGGCTTGGAGTGGAGTAGTTTCCCTGGGCTGAGATATAGAACCAAAGCCAAGAGCTGCCTACATGTGAATCCAGGCAAGAGTCAGATGAATTCAAGGCAAGAGTTGGGAGCAATCAGCCTGTAGAGGAGCTGTGGATTTTGGAAGCCAGTCTCAAGTTAAGTTGAAAGAAGACTTTACTTGGGTACACTCTATTGACTGATGAGGTTGTGACTTACTGTGACCTAGGGGTGGGTTGTGTTTTTCCTCTCTGCTACCCCTTAAGGATGATTGAATTAAGGATTATTGGAAGTCAGGATCAAGCCAAGATGAAAAAGTTTTCTTGGACACTCTGTATTTACTGACATTGTAACTTACTGAATGACATGTTTTGTTTAAGACTATGTGACCACCTTAGTAATAAGTTATTATGTTATATTGGTGTGAATATTATGCTTTAGTTTCTTGAATATTATGCTTTAGTTTATTGCTGAGTAAATAGAGAATTCACTATACTATCTGATTAGATCCTTAAAGTAATTCACAGCTGAAGTCCTCAGGAGAACTACTCATGATTGGGTTTACATTTATGGCATAGCCAGCAGGATTGCAGAGTCTAGTGCTTCCATTTGTTCCAGGTTCCATGGTCATTTAGATCATAAGGATACTGGAGGGGTGGAATGTATGGCAAGCAAAGTAGTACTTTGTTGCTTATTTAAGTAATTCAAGTGACTTTCAGCCTTTGATTGTATCAAGTCTTTGTTGGAAACAGCATACATTGTATTGCCCTAAATAGGCCTAAGTGAGTTATAGACCTTCCCTGCCCTTAATAGGCTTAATATAAGCACATGGAGCCCATGGTGGGAGGAGTTACCAAAAGAGAGTCAAGGGGGTTCCCAGAGCCTGTACCCCATCAGTATACATTTATCTCAGATCCCATATGAACTCCTGGATTATAGAGCACTGAATTAAGGGCAAAGAAATATGAAAGACCACAACCTTAAAATATACAAGGAATGGTTAATAGTATTAGGGATTTTTAGACTTGAGAAAAAAAAGACAGTGGAAACTGACAGTTCTTGTCAAATACCTGAAGTTCTATCACTTAGAGAAGAAAAATTAAGCCTTCTGTGCTTACCTCCGAAGGGAGAATTAAAAATAATCAGTATAAAATACAAAGAGACTAATTTCGGCTGGATGTCAAGAAATATTCTTAAAAGCTAGAGCTATTAAAAAATGGTATAGATAATATTAAAAGTACAGGAATTCTGGGGCAGCTGGGAGGTACAGTGAATAGAGAACCAGGCCTGGAGTCAGAAGGACCTGAGTTCAAATCCTGACTCAAACACTTAACACTAACTAGCTGTGTGACCTTGGGCAAGTCACTTAAGCCCAACTGCCCCTCAAAAAAAAGGGGGGGGGGGCAAAAATAAATAAATAAATACAAGTACAGAATTCCCTCCCAAAAGGAAGTCATCAGGGAAAGACTGTAGATACTTATGTTAGAAAGTATCCATCTTCTAGTCAACTTTAAACTTAATGATATATATGGTAGCTTTTAACTTTCAGAGTGTGACCTGAGCAAAAGCAAGAAAGGTAGGTTGAACTTTGGTTGTGGAAGGTTTCCAATGCTAGTATCATGAGTTTATATTTTATTTTATGGAAAATAGAGAACTATAGATTTTTTAAGACTGAAAGAACTGTCATATTTTCTCAGTCACTGACAGAAATATTTGAAAATTCATAAAGAATGAGAGTCATTGCAGAGAGATTAAAGGGAAACTGTGATCTTGATTTTTTTCAAAAAGGAAGAGAATAAAACCTGCAAAAATTACCTAGTGAACTTGACTTTGATTCCTCAGAAAATTCTAGAAGATTATATTAAAGTGTTAGAGATTATAAGGAAGTGGTTATAACAAGCAAATGGCATGACATCAATGTGAAGAAGTCATGAAGAACATGACAAATAAAGATGATGGGCTACAGGTTCCTGGAAACCCCTTGAACTCTGATTGAATCTTCCCACTTGATGAGGCTTTTGCCTAAGGCCATAAGCCTTTCATTATAGCTAGACCCAAATCTCTGCTACTTTTATAGTAGTCTAGCCCTCCATTGTCTAGCTACTACCCACCTTTGATCCTATCAAAATATCTATACCTAAATCTGTTATCCTTAAACTAGCCCAGCCCTCCATTGTCTGTCATCACTGGGTAGCCTTCAGCTATTTCCAACCTTTAATCCCATTCCTGGATTCTGACCTCAGTTCCATCAAAGATCCTCTTTAGACTCCTCCTCAAGATCCTCCCCAAACCTCTCCTGTGGACCACCCTGTAGATCTCTCCTACTGTCTTTCTTTATATAAGATCCATCTTGCCTCCAAGAAGGGGCTGAGAATTCAATCTAGCACAGACTCACTCTGTGTCAGATTATTCTGCCCCGCTTATCCAATACTTAGAGTCTACTTAAGAGTCTACTATTATGGTGAACCTTTAATACACTTTGCTTTACTTTGGCTGAGAGAAGACTTGAGTTGAATTCATTCAGCAGGACCTGGTGTGTTGATATGTTGGGTTCTCAATCACCCATCAACCCTAAGCCTCAACACTGAGAAGCATAAAAAGACTTACGTTAATTTATGACAACTGAAGTAAAAGTAGGGCCAAGTATACAAATATACCCAGTGACTACAGTAATATAAATGGAAAGAATAAGCACTACAAAATAGTGAAAAATGAATACTACAGATTGCAAAGGATACATTTTGTCCCAAAGGAGATATATGAGAAGACATTTTTAACCTGGCAGAGTTTGATCTACAAAAGACAAATGAAATTAGGTTATCTGAATCCATGTTTTTTATTTCTCTCAAGCTGGCAACATACATGCCCCCCCTAAGGAAGCCAGTCTGGATTGGACTCAATTTGGAGGCTGGGGTACCCAGTTTATATAACTTTTTCAACAGAGGTTTATATCATCCCATAATTGTTTTTACCTCCAGAGAGAGGAAATACCTCTTCTATCAAACCACCCCTCAACCATACCAGACTACTCCCAGCCTTGGGCTTTCTAGACAGATGAATCTATTAAACCCAAACTTAAGCAGTACATAATGGAGCTATCATAAATTTGATTAAAACATTTCAGGATTGTATTGGGGTTTGATGAGCATAAGGAGACTCAATGTAATCTATATAATGTCCTTCTAAAGAATAAGTGGAAGATTGAAAGAAAGGAGTCAGGGGGAAGCTCTGAGTATCTAAGACAATGATTACTAAAACATTTTTTTTTTCACAATACCCATTCCTTTGTGGAATTAGGGGGTCTATGAGGGGTATAATGGAAATATTGCTGATTCCCCCCCCCCTTTTTCCTATACTTCTTTAAAAAAAATATATTGGACATAAAGAATGCCTCTCTGGAAGGGAGAGCACAAAGGTTACTGAAGGAAATTTTAGGTGTTCAAAAAGATTAATCAATAAAATTAATAAAATATATTTTAAATAAATACCAATAGATAAAAAAATAAATATCATCAACTCTGTGTGAGCATGTGCATGTGTGTGTGTGTTTACAAGAGCAGTTACATTAGCCTTTTTTCACTTTTTGACTGAGTTACTAAACTGGTAGATACATGGATTGATATAGAGTTTGCCTAGGTCTTCATCAAAGTGTTTGATAAGGTATCTGATTTATTTATTTATTTTTTTAAACAAATACTTTATTAACTTCTGTTTTACATCATTCATTTCCGCAAGATTTTGAGTTACAATCATTTTCCCCCCATTATTCCCCTACCCAACCTCCCAGAATAGCAGTCCCACAAGATATCGCTTCCTCCAATCTGCTCTCTCCCATACCTTCTCCCATACCCCCATCGACTTTTCCATTAGAGGAAGATGAATCTTCGTGTCCCAATGCCTGCACATCTTATCTCCCAATTATAGGCAAAAGAGTATTAATAATAGTATTTATATATATATTTGAAACATTTAATGTTACGACCTCGAATTTCAGATCCATTTCCTTCCTCCCTTGTCACCCATTCCTTCTTGGGATATAAGTAATTCAGTATATGTTGTACATGTCTAGCTATGCAAAACATTATCATGGTAGATATATTGTACAAGGCTGCTTATAATTCTCTCCCACTCATCCCACCCCCCACCTGGTCCATTCCCTACATGATCCTGTCCCTCTTCTATAGTGGGTACTTCCAACTTCCCCTCCCCCCAAGGATGCCCTCCCATCCATCATCCCTCCTCTCATCCCCCTTCCCCCTATTCTGCTGCAGGTTGAGATATCCCATTTAGTATGTATGTCATTCTCTCCCTGAACCAAATTCAATGAGAATGTAGTTTTGCCTTTTAGCCTTCCTATTCTCCCCCTCCCTTGCAACCACTTCCCCTTGCTTCTTCTACATGAGATAGTTTACCCTACCCTGTCTCTCCCCATCTCCTCTTGCCACTTTCCTCTCTCACCTCATAATTTCATCCCTTGAGTAATCTCCCTTCCCAACAAATTCAACCTATGCCCTCTATCCATATATAACTGTAACCATAAACACACACATTCACATATGTATTCATATGACCACACCCCCTTCTTCCATTATTTTCATAGTGAGAAAGATATCATCAGTCACAGTTATTGCTTTTCCATATAGGAATGTAAATAGTTCAACTTTGATAAGTTCCTTTTGATTTCTTTTCCTGATTACCTTCTCAGGCATCTCTTCCTTCTTGTGTCTGGATGTCAAATTTTCTATTCAAATCTGGTTTTTTCCTCAAGAATGCTTGAAAGTCCTCTATTCCACTGAATGACCATATTTTCCCCTGAAACAAAATACTCAGTTTTGCTGGGTAGGTGACCTTGGGTTCATTCCCAGTTCTTTTGCCCTCTGGAATATCATATTCCATGCCCTTCGATCCCTCAGTGTAGAAGCTGCCAGGTCCTGGCTATTCTGATTGTGTTTCCACAATATTGAAATTGTTTCTTCCTGGCTGCTTGTAGTATTTTCTCCTTGATCTGGGGATTCTGGAACCTGGCTATAATATTCCTGGGAGTTTTCTTTTTGGGATCTTTTCAGGAGGTGATCGGTGGATTCTTTCAACCTCTATTTTGCCCTCTGGATCTAAAACATCAGGCAGTTTTCCTTGAGAATTTCTTGAAGGGTGATTTCTAGGTTCTTTCCTTGATCATGGCTTTCAGGTAGTCCAATAATTTTTAAATTGTCTCTCCTGGATCTATTCTCCAGGTCAGTGGTTTTTCCCATGAGATATTTCACATTGCCTTCTAATCTTTCGTTTGTTTGGATCTGCTTAACAGCGTCTTGATTTCTCATAAACTCACTAGCTTCCTTTTGCTCCAGTCTAACTCTGAAGGAATGAATCTCCTCAGTGAACTTTTGAGATTCTTTTTCCATCTGGCAAATTCGACTTTTTAAGGCATTCTTCTCCTCATTGCCCTTTTGGGCCTCCTTTGCCATTTGAGTTAGTCTATTTTTTAAGGTATTGTTTTCCTCATTCAGGCTGTTGACCCTCATTTCATACTTTTCCTGCATCCTTCTCATTTCTCTTTCCAATTTTTCCTCCACTTCTCTTATTTGATTTTAAAGTCCTTCTTAAGGTCCTCTATGGCCTGCAACCTGCTCATGTTTTCCCCTGGGGCTTTTGGAGCAGGACTTCTGACCTCACAGTCCTTTTCCCGCTCTATGCCCCCAAAATAGGAGTCTAGGGTTGCATTTTTTCTGTTTCCTTTGCCTTGGCATGTTGCCACTTAATTGCTTGACTTTTGGGCTTGTTGCCACACTATGGCTTTAAGGCCAGATAGAGGAATTTTCGTCCCGAACGTGTGGGGGCAACTTCCGTTTCTGGCAAGCTGTAAACCCACCCACAACTTCCACCCTAGATCACAATCCAGATCCAGGGAGGTTAAAGCAAGAGCGATTACCCCCCAAGACTGATCGCTGGATCTCCCCACCATTTGTAGGCTGGGAGCCGGAAATGCCTATGAAAACTACAAAATGGCTTGTCTCCTCAGCAGCTTCTAGCCCCCAGGGGAGGGAGCTGACGCATTCCCCAAATACAGGTCCCAAAGTCCATAGGACACTAACCTCTTACTTTGTCCTAGGCAAGTCTATGTTGATAATTCTGGAATCTCCACAGTTCCTGGTGTTCTGGGGTTCCTCCAGCCGGCTGCTGGCCCTGCCGCCCTGGGGCTAAAACCTCGGCTCACGTGGACCTAGGCTCGGCTTGGCTTGGCTCCTGCACTCTGTGCTCTGCGCGTTGCCGGCTCCCAGACTTCTGCGCTGGTCCTTCCTGCAGGGCTGCTGGGCTGTCCTCAGTGGGAGGTTAGCTTCTCTGTGTCGTTCTGTGGGTGCTGGGGCTCCAGAAGTTGTTCAGAGTCCTTTTTTACATAGTTTGTTGAGAATCTGGGGGCAGAGAGGCTTGGAGGAGCTGTTTCTACTCTGCCATCTTGGCTCCGCCCCGTGATTTATTTATTTATTTATTTATTTGTTTAGTTTTGGGAGGTGGGACGAACGGAATCCTGGGAACCATTCACTTCCACAACTTTATTGAATGTGAAAAGTTCTGATGTGATTTAAAAAAATGTAAGGCCCTGCATTTCACAAGGGCCCCGGCCTTAAGAGCGCGGTGGGCTGAGGGCAGCCCCGCTTCCACGGGGAGAATGCGCCCGGCCCCGCACCACCAGGCTCCGCCACAGTCTCTGGGGCGCGCGAGGCCCAACCCCGGCTCGGGAGCTGTGCTTCTGCCTCTTCCAAAAGCGCTTGACATCACTGTGGCCTGCCAGGGTCACCACCATGGGCCGCTTGGCCATGTTCTCGAAGACCAGCACACCCAGCTCCCCGGCATGCGACAGCAGCAGCTCAAAGTCCACCTGGGACAGAAACTGGTTGTAGAGGATGCCCTCAGAGAATCGAAGCCCGTCTCTCTCCAACTCCCAGAGTCGGATTTGATCTATGATGGTGGGGGGCAGTACAGGAGTCTGTTTCAGCATCACTGGATGTGCTCTTGTCTTCAGGAACTGGATGATCTGCTGGGCTGTGATACCATTAGCACTGGCCTGCTGCACACTCTCCTGAGTGACTTGGGCTACCACCATATTGGGGAATCGATAGAGCATCTCAGAAAAGAGGGCAATGAGTGCGATCTGAAGTTCTGACTCAGTGTAGGCATACAGTCGGTAGTTGGTTTCGACAACGATGAAGCCCAGCTGATGAGCAGTGCCTCCAGCCCCAGTAATACCTGATGACAAGTTGATAGCCAATCGGGTTGGATAGTAACATCGAGACTTTCTCTTCCTTTGGAACACCAGCCCAAACTCTCGTAGATGTTGCAAAAAGTTAAGAAGGGAATCACTCATGCCCTCCACAGAATAATCCTTTCCAAGAGTAGAGAAGCTGAGCTGGATGAGGAAGGACAGGATCTCAACCAGGTCCATGCCCCGGCTCTGGGCAGTCTGCAAATACTGCAGCATAAAATACCAAAGCTGGACAGGTGTGTCTAGCAGCAAGAACTGGAAGCCAGCAGAGGTAATACAGGGTGGCTCTCCAGGCTCAGAACTCTTCATGAGCCCGGCCTGGCTGAGTAGCTGGGCCAGGTCCTGGCTGACGGCCGCACCTGGGGAGACAACCATAAAGTGCAGGATCACCTCCCATCTTTCCTCTGCATACTTGTCCAGTGATGGAACATCCCTGGCATGTTTGTCTGGCCAAGTTGACTTGTGTCATCTGACCAAGCCTTCCCCCCTCCCAGGAGAGCAACACAAAGATTCTGTCTGAAAACAGGGTTGAGGATAAGGCCCTGGAGGCCACCTGGGAGCAACTGGCTGTGCCAGATACGGAGACCGCTCAACAGTCCTGTGCTTTCTTCTTGGGCTTTGCTAAATTCCTTCCTCACCCACAAGGCTACAGCTGCTTGGGGCAATGGCTGCTCCAGAAACAACATCCGCATCACCCAGTTCTTAGCCAAGGATGGGAGCTCCCTAAAGACAGCCAGGCAGGTGGCTGGGTGACCATAAAGTCGGTCTAGTACTCCAGGACTCAAACCCCTCAAAAACTCCTGCAGATTACAGCACTGTAGCTGTCCCCGGTTCAGCCCAGTCCGAGGTGGAGTCCCCTCCATCATCCCGGCCTCAGCCTCGCGTCCTCCTCCCAGCCCCCGCCGCCCGCCCCGGAGCTCCGGCTGGGAGGGGCTGGAGGAGCTCAGCGAGGCAAAAGGGAGGGAGTGAAGCCTCCAAGACTGAGGGAGGAGAGCTCATGGATGGGTAGTTGGGAGGAGGGGCGAGAGCCTGATTTATTCTTATAGAAAAGATCTGGGCTAGTCAGTAGATGGATTGTGAACTGTCTGAATGTCTAAACTTAAAGATTTAGTTTACTGATGACAATTTAATGGATTTATATGAAATGTCCCAAGTATCTGTTTTTAACTTTGTGCTGTTTAAAATTTTTTATCAGTGGTCAGTGATTTGGATAAAGGCATGGATGAAATAATGCTCATCACATTTTCAAATTACACCTATCTGATTGAGATGGCTAATGCCCTGGATGAGAGGGAGAATTAACAAAAGAGTTAGTAGGACTCAGCAATGGGCTAAATCTTATAAGATAAAATCTAATAGTAATAAAGATAACTAAGGTCTTATGATCTTGTGTTTTTTCTTCAAATAAGCTTCATGAGCACAAGGTCAGGGAGTCATGGTTAAATGTTTAAGTTTATTTTTCCCTTAAAATATGGATTTTTTGTAAATATCGAGTTGAATGAATAAAAAATTCAATTTTAGGTTTCCATAAGTTTGGATTTCAGGGATTAGGAAGAGATGTTCTTGTAGTAATGTTTCCAGTCAGACCATATGTGAAATATAGTATTCAGATTCTATCCCAATGTCACAGTATAGGAAAGAGAATGTCCAGAGGAGGCAATCCACAATTGTAAAGGGCCTTGAGTCCATGTGAAGCATCATTTGAATGATCTGAAGTTCTTTATCTTAGAGAAGAGTCATGAGGAAGAATGTCAGCTGCCCTGTGGTATTTGAAGGGTTATCCAGTGTAAGAGGCATTCAATTTGTCATGTTTGATCCCAGAGAACAAAATAAGGAGCACTGGGAAAAAGTTGCAAAAAGGCTAATTTAAGTTTGATGTCAGGAAAAACAAAGCAAATCAAACCCCAAACAACCAAATAATTTGCTTTGTCCAAAAGAGAAAGAGGCCTTTGGAGATAGTGGGTTACTCCTCATTGGAGGTCTTCAAGCAGAAGCTGAACTGTTACTAATCAAATAAATTATCATAGGATTGATTCCTTTCAAGATATATTTTGAACTGAGACCCAGCTGAGGTTCCTTCTGTAGTGGATCTTGGGTGAACTCCTGGGGCTATAGCATCTGTTGTAGTCACAGTTAGTCTTCCTCCCCTCCCCTTGACTATGTCCCACCAGGTTCTTTGAAAGCTTGCTGATTTGAATTATAAAAAAGATTGACTTTAGGGGAAGAGGCCCAAGAAGGAAGTCAGAAACATTTTCCTATTAATTAATTCCTATTAATTTCCTAAAAATTAGATAATTTTCTGCAGAACTTATTTTAATTACTGAATTTGGAGAGGAGGTTGTGCTTATTTTCTGGTCTTATATTAAGTGTTTTTACACTTCAATGATTAAAGACATTTTAATTGGATTTTTATGGTTCCTATTGAATTTTAAACAAACAAACAAACAAAAAAACAACCTTAAATCTGCTAGTCCAAGTCAGATTTAGGTTTAGCCCACAATGTCTTTTTAACTCAAAAATTCTGTGACTTTTAATAAGGAAATAATTTACTTCTGTGTTAGTAGTGTATGTTTACAGTGGCCTTAATAATGAATCACTTAAGCTTTTTTTCTGGTGGCAAATAATTGGAAATTGAAGGGAGATCCAATAATTATGGAATAGCTGAACAAGGTCTGGTATATGCTTATAATGGAATCCTATTGTACCATAAAATATGATAAACAGGCATATTTCAGAAAAACCTAGAAATGAGGGGAAGATTTCATGACCAAATAAGAGTTAGAGAGCATTATGAAATGGAAAATGGATAATTCTGATTACATTAAATTGAAAAGTTTCTGTACAAATAAAGCCAATGTAACCAAGATTAAGAGGGAAGTGGAAAATTGGGAGAGAATTTTTATAACCAGTTTCTCTGATAAAGGCCTCATTTCTAAAAATATATACAGAGAACTGAGTCAAATCTATAAGAATACAAGTCATTCCCCAATTGATAAATGATCAAAGGATATGAACAGGCAGTTTTCAGAGGAAGAAATTAAAGATATGTATAAGCATATGAAAAAAATACTCTAAATCACTATTGATTAGAGAAAAGCAAATCAAAACAACTCTGAGGAACCGCATCTCCTCAGTCAGATTGGCTAACACGACAAAATAGGAAAATGACAAATGTTGGAAAGGATGTGAAAAAATTGGAACACTAATGCCTTGTTGGTGAAGCTGTGAACAAATCTAACCATTCTGGAGAGCAATCTGGAATTATGCTCAAAGGTTTATAAAAATATGCATACCTTTTGACCCAGCAATACCACTCCTAGGACTGTATCCCAAAGAGATCGTACAAGTGGAAGGAGGACACATGTGTACAAAAATATTTATAGGAGCTCTTTTTGTGGTTGCAAAGAATTGGAAATCAAGTCGATGCCCATCAATTGGGGAATGGCTAAAAAAGTTGTGGCATATGAATGTAATGGAATACTATTGTGCTATAAGAAATGAGGAGCAGACAGACTTCATAATAACCTGAAGAGAGTTATATAAACTGATGCTGAATGAGGAGAACAGAAGTAGGAGAACTTTGTACACAATTACAGACACATCATATGTGTGATGACTAGTTTTGATAGACTAGGCTCCTCTCAGCAATGCAAGGCTAGAAGACAACTCCAAAAGACTCATGATGGAAAGGAAGATCCACATCCAGAAAAAAAACTACAAAGTTTGAATGCAGACTGAAGCAAACTACTTGCTCTCTCATTTGTGTTTTGGTTTATTTTGTCTCTTCTTTCTCATTGTTCACTCCATTGGTTATAACTCTTCTTTACAACTTGACTAATGTTCAATGTGAAGGTATTTGTAGAACCTATATTTGATTGCATGCTGCCATGGCAATGGAAAGGGGAGGAAAATAAGGGGGAGAAAATTTGAAACTCAAGGGATTGTGAAACTGAATGTTGTAGACTAAAACTAAATAAATAAACTTTAAAAATAATACTTGTAAAGACTTATATGAACTGACACTAAATGAAGGCAGTTGAACCTGGTGAATATTCTACATAGCAACAGCCACCTATGCAGAGAAAGAACTATGGAGTCTGAATGTAGATTGAAACATACTATTTTCACTTGTTTTTTTCTTTCTTGTGTGTTTTTTTCTTTTGTTCTGATTCTTCTCACATAATATGACTAATGTGGAAGATTGTTTGCTATCTTGGGGATAGGGAAAGGAAGGGAAGAAAAATTTTGAACACAAAATCTCACAAAAATGAATGTTGAAAACTACCTTTATATGTAATTGGGGAAAAATACTATTTACAGCAAAATAAAAATAATAATGAATGGCTTAGAGTATATTTAAAGAGCTGAAGAATATGACTTAAGTGATCATTAGGGTGAATAGTAACAAGGGACTGAAATAAAGTCATTGAAATGGGAAATGAATAATAATTAGCATAAATATCTATATATGTAGGTATATATCTATACACACACACACACACACATAGGTGAGTGTGTGTGTGTGTGTGTGTGTGTGTCTCTGAATATTAATTCACAAAGAACTTTCTTTACAACAATATTATGGAACAGATAGCAAAAGTATTATTAACCCTATTTTACAGAGGAGAAAAGTGAATCTCTGAGAGATCAAAGGTATTTAAGGTTCTAGGACTAAGAAGTTTTGGAGCCATTACTTAAATCCAGGTCTTTCTGACTCTAATTCAAATGCATTTTTAAAAGTACTCCATGGAGAGGGCGGGGGGGGGGGGTGCGGTAGAGCAAAGATGGTGGAGTAGAAGCACAAGCTTGGCATAAGCTCCCATTCCAATCACTTCCAACACATGTAAAAAAAGATGCCTAAACAAACTTTAGAGCTACAGAACCCACAAAGTGACAGAGGGAAACAAATCCCCAATTGACATCATCCTGGCAGGCAGACAGGAAGGGTTTATTGAATGGAGCTGGGAGCTGAGCTCAGCCCCATGTGAGCTGCATGGTTCCAGCCCCAGGGTGACCCCAAGCAGCACTGGCCAGAGGAGACACCAGGAGAGTGAATCACCAGTAGCTGTGGTGGTTTCCAAATTGCTCAACCCATAAATGCCAAAGACAAAATAAAAGGTCAGTGTGGAACTATGTTGGAACAGGGCGGGGGGGGGGGGTCAGGAGGGAGGGAAGAGTACAGTCTACTCCCTACCCCCAGGTCAAGAAGCATTGGAGATGTGGTGGCTGCTCCCTCAGGAGCTCCTAATCTGCAGATGTAAGGGGACAAAGCAACCATTCAGAGGGCAATCACTCTAGCTTAAACCTGCTTGGATCTGTATTGTGGTCTTGGGTGGTGGTCTTGGGATGTGTGGTCAGTGAGCCAGAGCTTGTGGGGGCTGTAGAGAGGGCACCCTCCTAAAAGCTCCAGGAGCTGCAAAAACCCCAGCTATTTGGGACAAAGCTTTCTCCATTCTGGAAGCAGAGTTATACCATGGCAATGAGCTCAAATATCAAATAATTGACTAGCAATATGAACAAGCAGAGGAAGTACAAACAGGCCATAGAATCTTTTGGGGGGAACAAAAAGGATCAAGGCATGGAGTGGGAGGAAGACAGCAAAGTCAGATCTCCTGCATCAAAAGCCTCCAAGAAAAATGTAAATTGGTTAAAGGCCATGGAGGAGCTCAAAAAAGATTTTGAAAATCAAGTAAGAGAAGTGGAAGAAAAATTATGAAGAGAAATGAGAATGATGCAAGAAAATCAAGAAAAGTGAGACTACAGCCTGCTAAAGAAGACTCAAAAATACACTGAAGAAAATGACACCTTAAAAAATAGACTAACAGGAGGAGCCAAGATGGTGGAAAGGAAGCAGTAACCTCACTGAGCTCCTCAGTCACTAAGTCTCAAAGGGTGAATCTGAGTGGATTCTGGAGTGAGGGAGCCCACTGGAAGACAGAGCATGGCAGAGTTCAGCCCAGGAGGTTGCCCAGTGTGCCCGGATAGGACGAGTGCAGAGCATGTGGGGTCTGCACAGCTCAGACCTAAGAGCAGACAAGCAGACTACACCAGAGAGAGAAAAAGCCCCAGCCTGCAGACTTACCAAGGAAGAATCTCAGTCATCTCACAGAGAGGAAGGATCATTGGAGCCAGGTAGGAGAGTCGGGCCCCCAGTGGAGAGAGTGGCTTCTCCGGGTGCATTTGGTCCCCAACCTGGAAGTTTAGAAACTGCCTGCCTGTATAATACAGGGGCTGGAATGGCAAAGTAAATTCTAGCTGTTGATCTGCCATTCTCTCCTTGATGGAAACCCAAAGTGATCTTCCTCAGATTGAACCCCAGTTATGGAATTACTACATGGAGTTCTGAGAGGGGGTGTAACTGAGACAGCCAGGAGTCTGAAGAGAAGAGAGGGAGGGGTCCCAACAAGCCCCACCTCTCCTCACCAACAAAAGCCTACTTATAGCCCAGGGGTATAGAGGCAGAAATCTGAAGTGGTCAGACTCACCCCCACCTACCCATCTACATTCCTCACTGACTTCCCTGACTTAGCCATAAACTAGCCACCCAGAGGTATTCAAAGTCAAGGATCAGGCCCTAAACTCATAGCCTGAGAAACTAAGAAACAGGAAGTCACAATGGGAAAGAAGGAAGATGAGAAGGAGAAGGGGAAGGCAAGAAAGTCTATTCGAGCTTACTATGCAGGGCATGAACAACCAAATACACAGGACAATACAGACTCTCTACCCACACCTGAGAGCACAGAAGGAAACATGATATAGTCTCAAGCCCAAATAGCATCCCTGGAGGAGCTTAAGAAAAATTTTAAAGACCAAATCAGGGAGGCAGTGACCAACTTGGAAAAAAAGTCTCAGTGAAGTAATTGGAGAAAATACCTCCCTAAAAAAGGACCTTCAAAAACTAACTGAAAATTATAATTCGCTAAAAATTAGATTCAATCAAATGGAAACTCAAAACTCTATGATGCACCAAGAGTCAATCAAACAAAACAAGGTGATTGAAAAATTGGAATAAAATGTAAAATATCTCACCGGAAAAATAACTGACCTAGAGAACAGATCCAAGAGAGAAAACCTAAGAATTATTGGTCTACCAGAAAGCCATGATGAAAAAAGCAGCCTAGACAACATCCTCCAAGACATTGTCAATGAAACCTGTCCTGAGGTCCTGGAATCAGAAGATAAAATAGCTACAGACAGAATTCACCGGACTCCTCCTGAGAGAGATCCCAAACTGAAAACTCCAAGAAATATAGTAGCCAAATTCCAGAATTACAAGATTAAAGAAAAAATTCTACAAGCAGCCAAAAAGAAACAATTCAAATATCGAGGAACTACAGTTAGGATCACACAGGACCTAGCAGCTTCCACATTAAAAGAGCAGAGGGACTGGAATTTGATATTTCATAGGGCAAGAGAGCTAGGACTACAACGTTGCAAACCTGAGCATAATCTTTCAGGCAAGGAGATGTTTGTTTAATAAAATAAGAGACTTCTAGACTTCCCTGATGAAAAAGCCAGAGCTCAATGGAAAATCTGATCTCCAATTACAAGATTCAAGAAAGACATAAAAAGGTAAACAAGAGAAACACAGACTCACACATGCATAAGTGCACACACCCATACCCACAAACACACGCTCATTACTTGGGATGCAAAAAGAGCAAAATGTTCACATCCCTATAAGTGGAGCTAATAACTGTCAATATTAGAAATCTTTATGATTATCATGACTTTCAAAAGGGTTATACTTAGATAGAGGGTGTGGGTATGAATGCACTAACCTGAAGTCTAAAAAAAAAAAAAACTATTAAGGGGATCAAAGGGATTGTAATGGGAAAAAGGAAAAGATGAGATAGGAAAAGGTAAAATATGCCATCTGAAGAGGCATTAAAACACACTATAGAAGTGGGGAAAGAAAGAGGGAGAGGAACATCATTTAAACACTATTTTCACTGGTTGTGGTTCAAAGAGGGATCAACTTAATCAGTGAAGTTTAAGATTCTAATGTGAATAGACACATAAATTCATTAAATAGAGGAAAAGGAGGGAGGGAGAGGAGCACTGTTTGAAATTTACTCTCATTGGTTGGGAATCAAATGGGGAGTAATTTACTTTGATAAGTATAAAAACTTATTATGTCCTATAGATATTGGAAGGACAAGGGGGGGGGGAAGAGGAGGCTAAAGGGGGGGATTAGAAGGGAGGGAAATGGTAGTAAGGGGAGAGGGTAGGTTAAGAAGGGGGATCACTGGGTGGGAACACTGAGGGAGGGGGTGGTCAAAAGGGAAAACTTCAAGGAGGGGAAGGGAGAAGGAAGAAACAAAAACATAAACAGGAGAGGGAATAGGATGGAGGGGAAGAGACAGATAGTCATTATTACTTTGAATGTGAATGGGATGAACTCTCCCATAAAACAGAGGTGGATAGCAGAATGGATTAAAAACCATAATCCTACAATATGCTGTCTACAAGAAACACATTTGAAACAAAGCGATGCCCACAGGGCAAAGGTTAAAGGTTGGAGTAAAATTTTATTATGCCTCAGCTAAAGTGAAAAAGCAGGGGTAGCAATACTTATCTCAGATAAAGCAAAAGCAAAAACATGTCTAATTAAAAAAGATAAGGAAGTGAAATGGGGCCAAACCTCAGGAGATTATAGAATAACCTTGTTTGTCTTCATAACTTGTTTTTGCAAAGAATGCATGCTTTCCCCACCCTAACCACAATGTCATGTTGACCTATAAGATCCAGGAACTGAGTCAACTGCCCCCACCTGACACCTGTTTGCTCTCCCCCTCCCCTATATCCCATAAAGTTGGCACCAAGCTACTGTCTCCAAGACTCAACTAAATCTGCTAGCCAACCATCTCCCGCCAAGTCCTTGTCTCCAAGATTTAACTGAATCTACTAAGCCAATCAGTGAGCTCAGTACTTCCTGCTTTCCCCTCATAATTGTATAAAAGAACACCCGAGGAGACACTCGGGGTCCTCCATCTAAAATGTATGGTTGGGCCCGGGTTATTACTTGAGACAACAAATAAATTTGGCAAAGTTGCAGGATATAAAATAAACCCACATAAACCCTCAGCATTCCTGTACATCTCTAATAAAACTCAACAGCAAGAGATAGAAAGAGAAATCCCATTTAACGTCACTGTAGACATTATAAAATATTTGGGAATCTACTTGCCAAAACAAACCCAGAATCTATATGATCACAACTACAAAACACTTCTCACACAAATAAAAACAGATTTAAATAGTTGGAAAAATATCAATTGCTCGTGGCTTGGTCAAGCTAATATAATAAAAATGACAAATTTACCCAAACTAAATTATATATTTAGTGCCATTCCAATCAATTTACCAAAAAACTACTTTGTAGAGTTAGAGAAAATAATAACAAAATTTATTTGGAAAAACAAACGGTCTAGAATATCAAGGGAATTAATGAAAAGAAATGCTAGGGAAGGTGGACTAGCTATGCCAGATCTTAATCTGTATTATACAGCAGCAGTCATCAAAACTGCTTGGTACTGGCAGAGGTGTAGAGTAGTGGATCAATGGAATAGATTAGGTGCAGGAGACCCAGCAGTTAATGAATATAGTAATCTATTGTTTGATAAACCCAAAGACCCAGTTTTTGGGATAAGAATGCACTATTTGACAAAAACTGCTGGGAAAACTGGAATACAGTATGGCAGAAACTGGGCATAGATCACTATCTAACATCATATACCAAAATCAAGTCTAAATGGGTGCATGATCTAGGTGTAAAGGATGATACTGTAAGCAATTTGGGAAAGCAAGGAATAGTTTACCTGACAGATTTGTGGAAAGGGGAAGACTTTAGGACCAAACAAGAATTAGAGAGCATTATAAAATGCAAAATGGGTAATTTTGATTACATTAAATTGAAAAGCTTCTGTACAAACAAAGCCAATGTAAGCAAGATTAAGAGGGAGGTGGGAAATTGGGAAAGAATTTTTACAACTTGTGTCTCTGATAAAGGACTCATTTCTAAAATTTATAGAGGATTCAGCCAAATCTATATGAATACAAGTCATTCCCCAATTGATAAATGGTCAAAGGATATGAACAGGCAGTTTTCAGAGAAAGAAATTAAAGATATCTATAAGCATATGAAGAAATGCTCTAAATCACTGTTGATTAGAGTAATGCAAATCGAAACAACTCTGAGATACCACATCTCTCCAGTCAGATTGGCTAAGATGACAAAACAAGAAAGTGAGAAATGCTGGAGAGGATGTGGACAAATTGGAATGCTAATACATTGCTGGTGGAGTTGTGAACTTATCCAACCATTCTGGGGAGCAATCTGGAATTATGCCCAAAGGATTATAAATAATTTCATGCCCTTTGACCCAGCAATACCACTTCTAGGGTTATATCCCAAAGAGATCATAGAAGTGGGAGGAAGACCCATATGTACAAAAATATTTATAGCAGCCCTCTTTGTGGTTGCAAAGAATTGGAAACTAAAGGGGTGCCCATCAATTGGGGAATGGCTAAACAAGTTGTGGTATATGAATGTAATGGAATATTATTGTGCTATAAGAAATGAGGAGGTGACAGATTTCATAATTACCTGGAGAGACTTATACAAACTGATGCTGAGATAGAAGAGTAGAATCAGAAGAAATTTGTATTCAATCACAGACATACTATATTTGTGATGACCACCTCTGACAAATTGGACTCTTTACAGCAAAGCAGTGATATAAGTCAATCCTGAAAGACTCAAGAAAGAGAGAAATGCGCCATCCAGAGATATAACTAGAAATAACTGAGCCTGAATCCTGATGGAAGCAAACTAAATGATCTTTTTCTTTTCATTGTTTGGTTTTATTTCTTCTTTACCATCTTTCATCCCACCTAGTACAATACGCCTTTGTAATTGGAATAATGTCTAATATGAATGTATTTGCACATCCTATACTGGACTATATGCTGTCGTGGGGGTAGGGGGGAGGGAAGTAAGGGAAATTTGAAAATCAAGGAACTATGGAATTGAATCTTGTTAACTGAAACTAAACTAATAAATTAATTAAAAAAATAAATTAGGAGACAAATGTAAAACAGTCCTTTCCCTCAAGTAACTTCTAATGGAGAAGAGGCTGAAAAAAACATAATGTGGTGAAAACATAATGTATTTATGGCACTGGTGCCCCACTGAAATAGAAATGGATCCCTGCAGACTGCATGTAGACTTAGAAAACCACAAATGAAAATTATCTTGGTTGTACTGTATTTTTATTACTTTTCTTAAACATTTTCCAATTAAATTTTCATATGGTCCAGGCAAAAAAAAATAGACTAACTCTGGGGCAGCTAGGTGGCACAGTGAGTAAGATTGCTGGTCCCAGAGTCAAGAGGACCAGAGATCAGTTCCAGAAAATGAGCACCCAGGGGCGGCTAGGTGGTTCAGTGAGTAGAGTGTCAGCCCTGGAGTCAGAAGGACCTGAGTTCGGATCCAGCCTCAGACACTTAACTCACACACAAAGAAAAAAACCTAGCCTTGTGACCTTGGGCAGGTTACTTAACCCCAATTGCCCTCCAAAAAGAAAAAAAATAAAAGAAAAGAAATAGAAAAAGAAAATGAGCACCCACACATAAGTAATGACTGGCCCTGTAACCTTGAGCAAGTTACTTCACCCCAATTGCTTTAAAAAAAAATAAATAAATAGACTAATTCAAATGGCAAAAGAGGCCTAAAAAACCAGTGAGGAGAAGAATGCCTTAAAAAGCTGAATTTGCCAGATGGAAAAGGAATTTCAAAAACTCTCTGAAGAGAAAAACTCCTTCAAAATTAGATTGGAGCAATTGGAAGCTAATCACTTTATGAGAAATAAAGATACTATAAAATAGATCCAAACAAATTAAAAAATAGAATGCAATGTGAAATGTTTCACTGGAAAAACCACTGACCTGGAAAATAGATCCCAGGGAGATAATTTATAAATTATTGGACTACTTGAAAGCCATGATCAAAAAAGAGCCTAGTCAGCATCTTTCAAGAAATTATCAAGCAAAATTGTCCTGATATTCTAGAGCCAGAGGGCAGAATAGAAGTTGAAAGAATTCACCAATCACCTCTTGAAAAAGATCCCAAAAAGAAAACTCATCTTGAGATTTTTCTTCTGGTCTTCTGAAATTGTTCCAGGAAAACCTTGGTTGTGCCCCTATTGTTATTTATCTCTACCTACACTTTGTTTGTCCCAAGGTAGCATTTTAACTCTTTTGTGAAAGAAAATCATGAGAGCTTGGAGGTCTCTGACCTACTATGCCACCTTCCCAGAAGTCTCTTCAATCATATTTTTAATTCAAGTTAATTAAAACATGTCACTTTTTTTTTTTTTTGCAGGGGGGAAGGCAGGGCAATTGGGGTTGAGTGACTAGCTCAAGGTCACATGACCAGTAAGTGTTAAATATCTGAGGCCGGATTTGCACTCAGGTCCTCCTGACTCTAGGGCCAGAGCTCTAATCACTGTACCACTTAGCCTCCCCATGTCACCTTCTAAGAGCTGAATATTTCTCTATTTATTACAATTGGAAAGCTCTTTGGTCTCAGCTTTCTAATTCCTAAAATGACAAGAATGAATTAGATGACTTCTGAGATCCCTGTCAACTCTACCATCTTTTTACATCAAACTAAATGATTCAATAGTTCTATCAAATTATTTAAATATAAATTTAAAAAGAATGGGGACTAAGACAGTCCTATTTTAGGCCAATTGTTATTAGAGTTTCATCATTCTTAGCTACCTTGATTTTTAGCAAAATGTTTATATATTGATTTTGAAGAAGTCTTTCTAGCTTGGGATCCATACCAAGTTTATGATTTGGTCCCTTAATGATTTCTGTCTATAGAGTCAAAGGTTGACAGGAAGTGTTTATACAATTGAAAACAAAACAAAACAATGTGAACAAAAGATCTTAACTGTTTCTTTATGAATTAAAACAGGATTGAATGGTAATTAATAATAGAATAACTGTACCTAACTAGTGCTGGCTCTTCAGATACTTGAGATACGTTGTTGAGTGATTTGGATTTGCAACACAGAGAAGAAGTAGTTTTGTGCAAACCCAAAATTTAAGAGACATGATAGGGTCATCATTTCCTATTCGTAAAGAATTATTCTTGGCCATTGTAACAAAATTTTCTGTCTTTAGCTACTTTGCACGTCTGTATAAGCCAATGAGATACTTTTTCAGAATTACAGCAGGTTTCTACAGAAAATAGAGGGAAACTCAGTTTAGAGCTTTAGGACCTTTGCTACAAAGCCTTGTCTATGTATAGTACTTGCACCAATGACAGGATCTGGATGCCTTGTAAAAGTTCAGTGGCCCCAGGAAGGGAAAATAACTCCCAGATGGTTTAAGTGGGATGTAGATCAGAGTCAAATTCCAAATACACATGTGCTCCAATTCACAGCTTTTTCCTATGTTTAGTTTGAAGAATGGAGAGAATAGGTGCTCTGAATTTTTTTATACTCCCTCCTGACCATGGATCACTTGGTCACTGGTAATGTTACTCAACATTGGTCAAGCACCAAAGAGCAGAGTGGTTGCTGTTTGAGACTTAGACTAAGTTTGGCCAACCTCTCTAAAAACTGGCAGCAAGATCATACTTCCTGTCTATACCTTCCAAAGAAAATCTACTATGAAGTCATAGAGGAGTTTTTTAGTTGTACCAGTAGCGAAAGTTTTGTAATAACAGCGAAAACCACAAATTCTATGAATATTATAATAGATTATTGTCTTGAAGATTAGTCTAATGCTATGTCCTAGGTAACAGAATTTTTCTTCATATTTGACCACTGAAACACTCATTTATCTACCAGGAAATCCTTGTGAACCCCATAACCAGTATAGTCAACTTTATTTAGGCAATAAATACAAGATATTCCTGATCATAATATGTTTACAAAATTTCATCGATTTCACGTATGCAAAGGATACCAAAATTTCCTATCCATTATTCATTACGATTCATGAAGTCAGGGGGAAGAAGTCCAATCCACCTGCTATTTGACTCTCCCTAAGGTCCCCATCCTACTTGGTCTTTGCAAATTTGCTCAGTAACAATAACTAGGTGTAAGGGGACTGATGTAGAACTCTGGGCCCTTGATCAGAGATCACATACTATCACATGCCCCATGCCACTACCTGAAGGTTAGGAAGTCACGTGATGGAATGCATACAAATAATAAACTGCCTTATTTGTGATAATATGAGTGATTTGTGTAACTTTTTGGCACCTCACCCACTTTCTCTTCATAGTCATCATTTCATCATTAAAATGGCAGTATAGTGTAGTGCAAAAAGGGCTTGATTTGTAGTTGGGATGACCTGGGTTTCTGTTTTACCTCTGATACAGACCAGTTTTGTGACCAAGGGAAGTCTCTTCATTTCTCAGTATTCTTTGGCAATATTCTAAGACTATTAAATATATGAAAGTATCGAAATTGTCTCCCTTTCCATATATACAGTATAGATAGATATTTAGATAGATCGATAGATACATACATACATAAACACACATATACATACATGTATGTATACTAAAGTTCGGAGTATGGTATGCTGGTTCAGTGTGTGTGTGTGTGTGTGTGTGTGTGTGTGTGTGTGTGTGTGTGCATATTAATTCTTTGTCACCTTAGGCAAGACAGCCTTGTTTCTGGAGCTTAGTTGCCTCATTTATAAAATTAGATGAATAGATTAGATTTTACAGAGGTGGGGAACCTGTGCCCTCAAGGCCACATGTGGTCTTCCCTGGATGTTGTCTTTTCACTGAGTCTGAGGGTTAGAGTTAAGCTGTGCCTCCAACTCTATTCTCTCCTCTCTCTCTCTCTCTCTCTCTCTCTCTCTCTCTCTCTCTCTCTCTCATATCTATAATATAAATATGATCATATATTATATATAATTATATTATATATATATATGATCATATATTATATATAATTATATTATATATATATAATTTATCATCTGTATAACTATATATCTATATATCTGTTGTTGTTTAGCTGTCTTTTGTCACATCTGACTCACTGTGACCCCATTTGCAGTTTTCTTGGCAAAGACACTAATTTTAAAAGTATCCAAATCTATGAATTCATCCTTATTTGAAGCTCCTTTTGAATAAATTAGGAAATTCTTTCTACCAATGAATATCAGTATCAGCTCTGTGGTTTACAGTGTTTTTTTTTTCAAACAATATATATTTATTAATTTCTTACTATGTGCCAAACATTGTGTTTACCACTTTTATCCCTGGAACTAAAAAGGAAAAGCATAAACAATTTTTACCTTTAAGAAAATTATATTCTAAAGGGGGAGATAACATATAAATTGTAGTATGTAAGATAAATACAGAGCAAATGAAAGATAAACTTGGAAGGGATACTAGCATCTAGGGAGGAAGATTGGGATATTGAGGAAGAAGCAGGAACAACCTGCCAGAGGAAATAAATCTTAAGATGAGTCTTCAAGGAAAACTAAGAATTCTAAAATTTGGAGACTGAGTGCTGGAGGTTAAAGGTTGAAAGTCAGAAGACCTGTCTCTTCCAGGAATTGAGACAGCATGGATTGTGTGTGCCAGGACTAGCAAATAGATTTCCTGTGACTTGCAGTTTTAAAGAATTTCCTTGAGTACAGAGAAGCTATAATTTACCCAGCACCACACCAACCACTATGCCTTGGCTATTCCTTACATTCGTTATTTTTATTTTGGGGCCCCTTTCTATTCCAATATTTACATTTCTACATAGCAGTAGCATAAAAGACACCAAGGACACATATGTCCAAAAGAACTCATATACTGAGATTGAGGAAGAACAGACAGTTAGCACAAGTATTCTACTGGCAGCAACAAAATATTAAAATATCTGAATGAAGAACTTCAGAATATTGGAATTTACTATAGAATTAATGGAAAGACATCTATAAGAACTATGAATAGCAAATAGGGCTAAATAAATTGGTATCTTCACTGGTACCTACATGAATAACATCATGTATCTGTTAATTTGTCATCCTGGTAATGATTACCACAAAAGGCAGGGGAGAGGGGAATTATAGTCAAATTATATGTCTAATCAGATAGATACCCAGAGGTTGTATCATCTCATCATCAGACAAGAAGATGATAGTTTTATTACCACTGTGATTGAGATACCATGACACCATCCCTTTGACACCTATAAAATATTTTATTTTGTGAAACTTTCTGAGATCATTATCAGAAAAAAAAGGTAGAGGTTTCAGTAAGATGGATGGGGAAGAAATATACTAATAAATATGATTTAAGCTCAGCACTATAAGCAAGCCAGAGCCTCTTGGGTAGCATTGTTCATCAATATCCCCTCTTCTGTCATTTATGTATGCATCTTTTCCCACCTTACTTTTCCAAATTATTATAAAACAGGAACTAAACAGCTGGGATTATGATAGAAATTCAGAGAAAGAAAAATATTATATTAGGTAGCATGTGCCATATGTGCTTTGATATTTGGGCACAACAGGACAGCAGCTTAATGGTTTTCTTAATGTCCTCTTTTGGGGCTAGGTATTGGAGGACATATGGTGCACTTCCCTGGGTACTGAAAATTTTCACAGGTTTAGTAGTTTTTAATGGAATTCAGAATTTTTTAATGCAAGTTTTCTGTAAATTGGTCTTATTGCACAGTAGACCTTATATTCAGTTGTGACTCTTTAAAAGAAATGAAACATCACCCATGAGTTTCATATTCAAGATCCTCACATACAAAATATTGTATATAAAAAGGCACACAAAGGCTACTTTCTAAGTAAACTCTTTCAAGAGACTGAAGACTCAGACTATAAAGAAGAAAATGATACTTTTGGAGGAGGAATGTAGAGATGCCATTCAAAGAATTGGTTTTTTTTGACCGAAACATTATTTCATCAATATTAAAGATCAATTTTCTTGAGGTCCACAAAACAAATAAATGTGATCACCAATGGTTATAACTATAATTTCACAAGGTATATAAAATAAATTTCAAGAAGCCATCTTGGGTAAGATCATTTGTCGATCTCTCTCAGAAGACTAGTAGGACACATAGTCTTCAGTCAACAAAGGATAATTTTCCTAATGTGTGTATATATATACACATATATATATATGTATATATATACACACATATTTCTTTAAATGAAAAATATCATTAAGTTTTCAAGGATGAAGGAAAGCTTAGTTTATCCTCCTAAACTTACTTGTAGTTATTGAACTACATACCGGTTATATCCCTCTAGTCGTATGTGCACTCTTTGAGAATAGAAACTGCTATTTTTGTTGGTATATGTCCCTAATGACTTGCATTTATGAGGCAAATGCTCATTAAATTTGTACATAAAATGTACAAGAAAACTTGTCTCCTCTTATCATTTCTTGAATGACAGAGGGTCATTGCTTTAAATGCTTAGATTAACTACAATCTCTCCTGACAGCAATCTAGGACCATATGTTAAGCTAAGGAGAGATCCTTTGCTGAGGAATGCACTGTATTATTGGACCCATCTCATTTCCTCTTTCAGTATTTATTTTGTGGATAATAATCCTAACATAAAGACCTATGATAGGTACATAAATTTTAGAAATCGTATCTGATTTATCTCCCTCATCTTCTATAGGCAGAAACTGAGAACCAGAGCAATATTAATTGCTGTCCTTTATACCTGAAGAAGATCCAAATGACATGACTATACCAGGGTCAAGGTACAGTTTTTCCAGCTGTGGTTGATTAGAACAATACAAGCTTGGAAGGCTCTACCACAGGTCAGGAAAAAATAATTCATATGAACATCTGGAATGTAGATGTCTCTAAATTTGAGCTTCTTACGTTTCTTTTGAGCTACTGAAACTTTGCTCATAAAGTATGACACATTTTTGATGTGGGCAAGCCATGTTGAACTGTCCTGTGCCAGTGTCTCCTTTGGCTCACAATCAATCACAAATTTCTTCAGAAAGACCTTCAGAGTGTCCTTGTATTGCTTCTTCTGACCTCTCTGTGCACAAACACCTCCATTTCATGACTTCTCCATAAAACAGTCTTTTAGGAAAAAGTATATTTGGCATTCAAACAATGTGGCAGTTCCATTGGAATTGCTCTCTCTTCAGTAGAGTATGGATGCTTGGCAATTCATTTCAAGAAAGGACCTCAGTGTCTGGTATCTTATCTTGCCAGTTGATCTTTACAATCTTTCTAAAACACTTCAAATGAAAGCAATAAATGAGAAATGTAGTGACTTGACTGAAGTCATGGAGGGAGTAAAAGGGCAGCATTTGAATACTGATCATTTGACTCCACAGACAAATTTTTGTTATTCTTTTTGTTGTTCACTCATTTCAGTCATGTCTGACCCTTCGTGACCCCATTTGAGGTTTTCTTGGCAAACATACTAGAGTGGTTTGCTCTTTCTCCCATACCAAAATACCTTTCAGTCCCTACCTTTGTAAAATGAAATAATCAGATTAGATGATCTCTAAGGCCACTTAATTCAAACTCTGAATCTATGAACTCACTTAAAAAATAAAAAGCTCAAAGGTGATAACCTCCATACATATTCATACCAAAAGTTTACCATTATATAATATTCCATTGTAATCAAAATTCTAGCAGCAACAACTATAAGTATGATTCATTTTCTCCCATTCCTTTCCCATTGACCTCAAATGTCCATGATTTTTATGTAGTGCAATTAATTTCAAACCCCTTCAGTCTTGTATATTTCTCAGGCCAAAGAAGGAGTGAGACCACCTACCTACAGAATCACAATCACTACCATTGTAATTATAGTATTATTAATGATAATCAGTAGTAAGAGCAATAGTAATAGTATTTCTGGACCTGTAATTTCATTGGGGCTGAGATGACAGGCATGTGCTAGAACTGGCTTTAACTAGCTTATAGAGCCATAGTTAACTTTTTCAGTATGTACACCTATACCTCAGAAATAAGCAATCACTAAAACTCAGGTTTTGATTTATTATTGTATTGATTGTCTAGACTTAAGAAACTGGTAATAATGTGGGTTAAATTTAAAATGTATGTGTTTACTCCCCCCTCCTCCTCATAGATAACCCAGTTATTAAACATTCACCAGCACATCCCTGGATGAGGAGCATCCATTATAGAAACTCCTTCCCTCAATGCATTCTGCAGCTGTGTGTAACTTGTAATTTCAGTTTCCTGAGGCAGAAAGAGGTTAAATGACTTGACTTCTCCACTAAGCCTTTCTGAGTTCTCCTGAATGCTAATGTTCTTCCTCACAAACTGACTTATATTTAACTATTTGGAATATATGTGCTTATTCTTGTGATAAAATACATATTGCACTATTATTTATTCTGTATTTTCTTATATAAATCATTAGTTTCTGTCCCTTCAGATCATTAAAAGTAAGGATAGGTTTAGTCTTTGCATTTGTATCTCCAACACTGAGCACAGTGCCTGGCATATAACAGGTACATAATAAACACTTTCTTTTTGGTAGATTGTCTAGAGTGACACAATACTTACCAGAAGAACTTGAATCCAGGTATTTCAAGATAAACTCTCTATCCATTATGTCAAGTTGCTTCTCTTTGTTGCAATTAGGAAAATCACTGTATAGAGAATGGGAAAAAATGGAACTGTCTTTTCTTTTTCTATGTGTCTGGCTTTGAAATTCTTTTTGACTGGTGTAGGTGAAGAATATGAATGCTATAAGCAAATTAATACTATATACCTCACTAAAACAATGGGTACAACTCCTGTCAAAATTTAACTGATTTTATGATCCATATAGCACATTGCCCTTATACCTCCCACTCCTACTTCCAAGTGTTGGTACTTCCAAAGTCAGTGTCAGGAAACCTTAACAGGATTGAATTGTTGCCCAATATGAGCATGCTACATCAACACACTCCAGTGATTCTGATATTGTTCCAGCATTTTAACATAGACTTCAAAACATAAAGAAAGGGATATGCTTCTACCATCATGTTGGAATAATTGTGCAAAGAGGCATTATAAAATTATAGGTCTGATAGTCTTCAAAGTTTAACTCTAGTCTAATGGAAGTGCCACTAGATAAGGAATTACAAAGACCTGTATTCATATCCTGTTTCTGTTATTTACTACTGTGTGACATTGGGTGAGTCACTTAACCCACTGTGAACCTTCTTCTTATCTAAAATTTAAAGAAATTTCAGATAGGAAAAAGATTCAGAGTGGGTTAAGTAGCTTTAGTATTTGCTTCCTTTTTAAAGTAAAGGAAGTTTCTTCCTTTCCAAAATGAAGTGATCAATGAAATTATCTTTAAAGCCCCTTCCAGGTCTTGACACAATGGTTCTCTCATATCTTCCTCCACTATGAAATTTTCTATTCCACCAAAAGTGTGCTGGTAAATGATGAACAATTGTCCCTATAGAAGAAAATAAACAAGCAAAAACAAAACAAGGGGGCAGAGCCAAGATGGCAGAGAAGAAACAGCTCCTCCAAGCCTCTCTACCCCCAGATTCCCCCCAAACTATGTAAAAGGGGACTCTGAACAACTTCTGGAGCCCCAGCACCCACAGAACGACACAGAGAAGCTAACCTCCCGCTGAGGACAGCCCAGCAGCCCTGCAGGAAGGACCAGCGCAGAGGTCTGGGACCTGGCAGCGTGCAGCGCGCAGAGCACAGGAGCCGAGCTGAGCCCAGGTCCGCATGAGCCGAGGTTTTAGCCCCAGGGCGGCAGGGCCAGCAGCTGGCTGGAGGAACCCCAGAACACCAGGAGCTGTGGCGACTCCAGAATTATCAATATAGACATGCCTAGGATAAAGTAAGAGGTTAGTGTCCTATGGACTTTGGGACCTGTATTTGGGGAATGCGTCAGCTCCCTCCCCTGGGGGCTAGAAGCCGCTGAGGACAAACTCCATTTTGTAGTTTTCAGAGGCAGCTCCCGTTCCCAGCCTGCAAATTTGTAGGGAGATCCAGCGATCAGTCTTGGGGGGTAATCGCTCTTGCTTTAACCTCCCTGGATCTGGATTGTGATCTAGGGTGGAAGTGGTGGGGGGGTTTACAGCTTGCCAGAAACGGAAGTTGCCCACCACACTTTCGGGGCGAAAATTCCTCTATCTGGCCTTAAAGCCATAGTGTGACAACAAGTCCAAAAGTCAGGTAATCAAGTGGCAACATGCCAAGGCAAAGGAAACAGAAAAATGCAACCCTAGATTCCTATTTTGAGGGCATAGAGCGGGAAAAGGACTGTGAGGTCAGAAGTCCTGCTCCAAAAGCCCCAGGAGAAAACATGAGCGGGTTGCAGGCCATAGACGACCTTAAGAAGGACTTTAAAAATCAAATAAGAGAAGTGGAGGAAAAATTGGAAAGAGAAATGAGAAGGATGCAGGAAAAGTATGAAATGAGGGTCAACAGCCTGACTGAGGAAAACAACACCTTAAAAAATAGACTAACTCAAATGGCAAAGGAGGCCCAAAAGGGCAATGAGGAGAAGAATGCCTTAAAAAGTCGAATTTGCCAGATGGAAAAAGAATCTCAAAAGTTCACTGAGGAGATTCATTCCTTCAGAGTTAGACTGGAGCAAATGGAAGCTAATGACTTTATGAGAAATCAAGATGCTGTTAAGCAGATCCAAACAAATGAAAGATTAGAAGGCAATGTGAAATATCTCATGGGAAAAACCACTGACCTGGAGAATAGATCCAGGTGAGACAATTTAAAAATTATTGGACTACCTGAAAGCCATGATCAAGGAAAGAACCTAGAAATCACCCTTCAAGAAATTCTCAAGGAAAACTGCCCTGATGTTTTAGATCTAGAGGGCAAAATAGAGGTTGAAAGAATCCACTGATCACCTCCTGAAAAAGATCCCAAAAAGAAAACTCCCAGAAATATTATAGCCAGGTTCCAGAATCCCCAGATCAAGGAGAAAATACTACAAGCGGCCAGGAAGAAACAATTTCAATATTGTGGAAACACAATCAGAATAGCCCAGGACCTGGCAGCTTCTACACTGAGGGATCGAAGGGCATGGAATATAATATTCCAGAGGGCAAAAGAACTGGGAATGAACCCAAGGGTCACCTACCCAGCAAAACTGAGTATTTTGTTTCAGGGGAAAATATGGTCATTCAGTGGAATAGAGGACTTTCAAGCATTCTTGAGGAAAAAACCAGAATTGAATAGAAAATTTGACATCCAGACACGAGAGGGAAGAGATGCTTGAGAAGGTAATCAGGGAAAAGAAATCAAAAGGAACTTATCAAAGTTGAGCTATTTACATTCCTATATGGAAAACCAATAACTGTGACTGATGATATCTTTCTCACTATGAAAATAATGGAAGAAGGGGGTGTGGTCATATGAATACATATGTGAATGTGTGTGTCTATGGTTACAGTTATATATGCATAGAGGGCATAGGTTGAATTTGTTGGGAAGGGAGAATACTCAAGGGATGAAATTATGAGGTGAGAGAGGAAAGTGGCAAGAGGAGATGGGGAGAGACAGGGTAGGGTAAACTATCCCATGTAGAAGAAGCAAGGGGAAGTGGTTGCAAAGGAGGGGGAGAATAAGGAAGGCTAAAAAGGCAAAACCACATTCACATTGAATTTGGTTCAGGGAGAAAATGACATACATACTAAATGGGATATCTCAACCTGCAGCAGGATAGGGGGAAGGGGGATGAGAGGAGGGATGATGGATGGGAGGGCATCCTTGGGGTGAGGGGAGGTTGGAAGTACCCACTATAGAAGAGGGACAGGATCATGTAGAGAATGGACCAGGTGGGGGGTGGGATGAGTGGGAGGGAATTATAAGCAGACTTGTACAATATATCTGCTATGATAATGTTTTGCATAGTTAGACATGTACAACATATACTGAATTACTTATCTCCCAAGAAGGAATGGGTGACAAGGGAGGAAGGAAATGGATCTGAAATTCGAGGTCGTAACATTAAATGTTTCAAATATATATAAATACTATTATTAATACTCTTTTGCTTGTAATAGGGAGATAAGATGTGCAGGCATTGGGACACAAAGATTCACCTTCCTCTAATGGAAAAGTCGATGGGGGTATGGGAGAAGGTATGGGAGAGAGCAGATTGGAGGAAGCGATATCTTGTGGGACTACTATTCTGGGAGGTTGGGTAGGGGAATAATGGGGGGAAAATGATTGTAACTCAAAATCTGGCGGAAATGAATGATGTAAAACAGAAGTTAATAAAGCATTTGTTTAAAAGGGAAAAAAAACAATAATACCCCCCTCCAAATCAAACAAAATCTGAACTGTAAAAAACTGAAAACAAAAACTGAATTCTCTGATTTCTGAGCTGTGAATATTTACACTGAAAATGAACCTTTATCTAGCACACCTTTGATTACAGCCCATAGAATTATTTCACTTCTATAACAGAGCCCCCTAACCAGAATGATGGGGTTTACCTTCTAGAATGGTTTGTTACCTTAGGCAAGACAGTCCCTTCTCCTGATCCTAGTTGTCTCATATATAAAATAAGAGGGCTTGATTCATATCTTCCCAAAGAGGGGGGTACCACTCCCTAGGGTGTGTTGCACTTATCCAGGGGGGTGGTAGTAGCCTTGGTTAAAACTGGGGGGAGTTAATAAAAGTAAGGGAGTGGTGGAAGCATAAGGAAAACAGGAAAGAAAATTTTGAAAAACTGTTTGTACATGTTTCATCTGTTGTATAACAGAGTTATAGTTGTAGTGATTACATTATTTTCCAAATAAGCATCCAAAATTCAAGTTATAAAATGGAAGTTGCCCCCCACACGTTCGGGATGAAAATTCCTCTAGCTGGCCTTAAAGCCATAGTGTGGCAACAAGCCCAGGAGTCAAGCAATTAAGTGGCAACATGCCAAGGCAAAAGAAACAGAAAAATGCAACCCTAGACTCCTATTTTGGGGGCATAGAGCAGGAAAAGGACTGTGAGGTCAGAAGTCCTGCTCCAAAAGCCCCAGGGGAAAACATGAGCGGGTTGCAGGCCATAGAGGACCTTAAGAAGGACTTTAAAAATCAAATAAGAGAAGTGGAGGAAAAATTAGAAAGAGAAATGAGAAGGATGCAGGAAAAGTATGAAATAAGGGTCAACAGTCTGACTGAAGAAAATAACACCTTAAAAAATAGACTAACTCAAATGGCTAAGGAGGCCCAAAAGGGCATTGAGGAGAAGAATGCCTTAAAAAGTCGAATTTGCCAGATGGAAAAAGAATCTCAAAAGTTCACTGAGGAGATTCATTCCTTCAGAGTTAGACTGGAGCAAATGGAAGCTAATGACTTTATGAGAAATCAAGATGCTGTTAAGCAGATCCAAACAAATGAAAGATTAGAAGGCAATGTGAAATATCTCATGGGAAAAACCACTGACCTGGAAAATAGATCCAGGAGAGACAATTTAAAAATTATTGGACTACCTGAAAGCCATGATCAAAGAAAGAACCTAGAAATCACCCTTCAAGAAATTCTCAAGGAAAACTGCCCTGATGTTTTAGATCCAGAGGGCAAAATAGAGGTTGAAAGAATCCACCGATCACCTCCTGAAAAAGATCCCAAAAAGAAAACTCCCAGAAATATTATAGCCAGGTTCCAGAATCCCCAGATCAAGGAGAAAATACTACAAGCAGCCAGGAAGAAACAGTTTCAATATTGTGGAAACACAATCAGAATAGCCCAGGACCTGGCAGCTTCTACACTGAGGGATAGAAGGGCATGGAATATGATATTCCAGAGGGCAAAAGAACTGGGAATGAACCCAAGGGTCACCTACCCAGCAAAACTGAGTATTTTGTTTCAGGGGAAAATATGGTCATTCAGTGGAATAGAGGACTTTCAAGCATTCTTGAGAAAAAACCAGAGTTGAATAGAAAATTTGACATCCAGACACAAGAAGGAAGAGATGCCTGAGAAGGTAATCAGGGAAAAGAAATCAAAAGGAACTTATCAAAGTTGAACTATTTACATTCCTATATGGAAAAGCAATAACTGTGACTGATGATATCTTTCTCACTATGAAAATAATGGAAGAAGGGGGTGTGGTCATATGGATACATATGTGAATGTGTGTGTATATGGTTACAGTTATATATGGATAGAGGGCATAGGTTGAATTTGTTGGGAAGGGAGAATACTCAAGGGATGAAATTATGAGGTGAGAGAGGAAAGTGGCAAGAGGAGATGGGGAGAGACAGGGTAGGGTAAACTATCCCATGTAGGGGAAGTGGTTGCAAAGGAGGGGGAGAATAAGGAAGGCTAAAAAGGCAAAACCACATTCACATTGAATTTGGTTCAGGGAGAAAATGACATACATACTAAATGGGATATCTCAACCTGCAGCAGGATAGGGGGAAGGGGGATGAGAGGAGGGATGATGGATGGGAGGGCATCCTTGGGGTGAGGGGAGGTTGGAAGTACCCACTATAGAAGAGGGACAGGATCATGTAAGGAATGGACCAGGTGGGGGGTGGGATGAGTGGGAGGGAATTATAAACAGCCTTGTACAATATATCTACTATGATAATGTTTTGCATAGCTAGACATGTACAACATATACTGAATTACTTATCTCCCAAGAAGGAATGGGTGACAAGGGAGGAAGGAAATGGATCTGAAATGGGAGGTCATAACATTAAATGTTTCAAATATATATAAATACTATTATTAATACTCTTTTGCTTGTAATTGGGAGATAAGATGTGCAGGCATTGGGACACAAAGATTCACCTTCCTCTAATGGAAAAGTCGATGGGGGTATGGGAGAGGGTATGGGAGAGAGCAGATTGGAGGAAGCAATATCTTGTGGGACTACTATTCTGGGAGGTTGGGTAGGGGAATAATGGAGGGAAAATGATTGTAACTCAAGATCTGGTGGAAATGAATGATGTAAAACAGAACTTAATAAAGCATTTGTTTAAAAAAAAAAGAAATGGCAAAATTCAAGTTATAACTGATTTGTGGTAAAGTTCACCAACAGATCTTAACAAGCAAGTGTTGGCAGGCAAACCTGTTGTAAATTGTTAGGAAGTGCAGCATGCATTGACCAGAATATGTATGTGTAATGACTTGTTTACAATGTGATACTATTTGGCAGACCTGTACAACTTAGCATTAGGTACAGAACAAAATTAAAATAGGCTAAACTTGGGGCGGCTAGGTGGTGCAGTGAGTAGGGCATCGCCCCTGGAATGAGAAAGACCTTAGTTCATATCCAGCCTCAGACACTTAATGCACACACAAACAAAAAACCTAGCCGTGTGACCTTGGGCAAGTTACTTAACCCCAATTGCCCTCCAAAAAGAAAAAAAAAAAAAAATAGACTAAACTTCTTCAGCTCACAGACAGGTTTGTAGTGGCTCACTTTCCAAGTGACGGTATAATTAATGATAAAACTATTTCTCAAAAAAAACCCTGTTATTTTTCAGGACATAATCCAGAAACTGCAATCAGCAAATACTTCATTATAGTTATCTTCAGTAAAAGACTTACCAGCAATAGCAATTATTTTAGAAATTTGAATACTAACCTTAGTAGTGTAACAGCAAGCACCCCAGCATCTCCAGAGTGGCTGGGAATACAAGTTCTTAGATCTGCATTTTTAAGGAAAGCAACTCAAAACGGTTTAACAATCTTGCTTTAATCAAACATATGTCATTTTACCTAGTTCAGGGGAAAAAGGTCAGCACCCTGAACTTCAGGGAATACAAACAAGTTACAAGCAGAAATTACAAGAAGAAAGAGAAACAGATCAAGCAGACAGGCCTCCAACTGTCTAACCATTACATCCATACCTAATCACAGTTACCAGAGAGGAAAGCACCAACATCTGGGTTTTCAAAGCCGTGGGGGGGCGGGGGGGGGGCTCTCAATAGCTGCCCAGAGTCTTGTCTGGTCAAATCACACAACACTTCTCAAAGTGAGCCCCAAAACAAAGCCTTACATAAGGCTTTATATAGCCTTCTCCTGGCTCAGAGAATGTAACAACCCTTTTGAACCACTGCCCAATCAAAAAGTATTCCGAAAATCAA